>JAUEPU010000068.1:0-284992 GCA_030435615.1 Armillaria luteobubalina
ATGAACCCTTGGAGAAGACGGAGAAGCCCCATCAACAACGTTTAGGTGAGACGTGGCAAGACTTCTTTTCGCGCCGTAAGGCCTGCAACACGAAAATCATGGAATCCGAGAGTGAGCAAGCCCGTCAAGCCCGCCTGCAAAGAGAAGAGCATGGAAAGAAGTCTCGGATGCCGGGATCAAAGGGTGCAGCAGTGTTCACTTGGAGAGTCAGTGATGAGAAGGGGTATCGCGTCCGTAGGAATGTATTTCGTGGCGAGGTGGAGGATGTATGGATGGAGTACCGAGACAGCCAGCGCCGATATGACGCGTTTCACAACGAGTGGGATTTGAACTCTGACTTTGATCCCACGGCGCGCTTTGAAACAGAAGATGAGGAGGAGGAGGAGGAGGATTACTTCAGGGTGGGTGCCGCCCCCGAGGCCATGGAACCGTCAGCGACAGTGCCCCATAGCCATCAGCCGGTAGAGAAGGAGGGGCTTGGGCTTCGCCTAGTGAGACAAGAAGAATCCAAGCTGCGTCCAGAGAAGCTCGGAACGGCAACCCTTGAGAAGATTCTGACGATGGTCCATGGCATCTTCATCCCACCCTCAGAAACTGATGGTGCAAGTATGTCTGCTGTCGAAACCCAGAAAGTAGAGAGATGCAAGTCTTCGTTGTCGGGCAAGACCGCGGAGAGGGACGCCTACAACGCGATTCCCAACAAGCAGCTAAGCGTGTTGTATGACGGCCTCCTCTCACGGGGAAACGTCCCTCACCGGTTCCCCGTTGAGTGGTCAGACCTAGATCCCTCATCCCCTCAATACCTCCTCAATGCGTACAACAAGTCATTCAAAATCTCGAAGATCAGGATGGCTGAAGGGATGGAGGCAGTCTATGCTATCTCAGATGACAAGGAGACCGACTACGAACTCATCTTACCTTGCGTGCGCACGGTCCTCTTAGCCCTCCGTCAGGCCAGTTCACACACTCTTGACAAGTTGACAGAGTATCTTTGCACCTGGGGATCCGACTGCTGACCTGCAAACGTATTCTTGTTCGAGATCGGCAGCCACGGACGTTTCTTAGAGCTGTTGAGTGTATTCCTTATTGTATGAAGGGATCTAAGCTTGACATGGAGGACTATTCTAGTTACGTGGGTAGGCGTCACCAACTATTCAAAAACAATGAGATTTTACGTGCCGCTCTCAAACACGGTGGCCTAATCTGGCGGCTGGCCATTGAAGAAGCGCCTGAAGACTATGTGACGACCGGTCCCGGGTCCAGAGTGACTCAGGTTGGCGGCTTCCTTCGCACGGCAGAGGGTGATGAGCTTTGGGACGAGATGTTGACGGAAGACCAGATTGATGTGATCTGTGGTGTGTATAAGGTGGAGCGTGAGGGCGACGATCGCAAAAAAAGGCTTTGGAGCTCATTGGCAGCTGTTGGCTGAGCACCTGTCTTGGTTCCCTAAGGATGCAAGCTGGAAGGGGAGCGGACTCGATGTAGGTTTTTGGAGTGCCGATTGCGAGTACTGGTACCAACGCCGGGTGGAGAGATATCTCAGCGGCGACTTCAAATGTGAAACCCAGACTGAGTGGAAACGTTCGCTGAAGCTGTGGCGCGATGCTCCGAAAGTGTCTGGGCGTTTGGAACACCTGTCGCGTAGCTTCCTTGAGCATAGATTTTTTACTCGTTGTAAGTGTCTTGCGACTCAAATCCCTTCTTACCTTCTAACCCTTTTCGGTAGGATTTCTTATGAGGGCAATCGTGTCACTCGAAAATGATATGTAGACATAGAATATATTATCCAGGCCGTCAATATTTTGTTGTTGTTATATTCATTAGACATACAGTACAAGTAAGCACTCGAAAGCGACTCTCTTAGATATACATTACCGCACTCTTCAAATGTAAAAACCCTTTAATCTTGATCCATGATCTTACATGCGCACGACACGAAACCTTCAGGGCAGAATACAACAGTCAAGACACTTAAAGCTGCTTCACTCATCATGGTATTTCAAACCTCTCAGCAGACGAGGCGGGCATATATTCGCTGATCTCAAGATAGTACATTTTCAGGCTCAAAAAAGGTATGCATACACTGTTCACTGGTTCTCTTTGTCCTCGTCATTGCGCTTCTCCCTGTACAGCCGAGCAATGTTCCATTCCCTACTCATCGTCTTCACAGTGTTGCCCCTACGATATTGAAAGTCTTCGTTTAAGTTTTCGCCGAGAGTAGCACGAGCCTCCTGGACCAGTTTCGTATTTTTGACTTTCCGTTCGGCTCTCAACAATTCGTCAATGGCGTGCATTGAGAGTCGCTTATGAGTTTTCTTGCTGGTGAAGCGATTCCAGAAATCAAATGGCAAGAGGCGCTCGTACTCCTCCATGATATACTGCGAAATTCTCATCTTAGTCACTGCTTCCAAAGTAAGGCACAATACTGACCTTCCACTTCGCCCAGGGTGACTTCAACTTCAACCACCCCCTGTGTGACCTGACGTACATCTCTTGCCAGTATTTTATTGGGATGGGGACGCCGTTCAGGATGATAGGGTAGAAAGCCTCCGGCGTCTGGTAGTATGGGCTCGAATCGTCCCAAGAAGTGATCAACCTGTTCATGTCGTTTCCGAACCGGACGGGGGGGTATTCCGGTAACATGGCCTCAGTATAAGACAAGGTCACACCATGCGCTAGGTGCAGGACCCTCTTCTGTACGCCGACTATGCCGCCACCAGTTAAACCGGTGGAGCTACTGGAGGGGTGGGTGCTGGAGACTTCGAAGGTCTGACTGGACATCAAGGGTGAGCCGGAGGGACCAGCCTCAGCAGAGATAGCAGCATCAGGAGTAGTGACCGAGTCAGACACCGAGTCTTGGAACTCGGGACTGGGCATTGGGACGAGCGCCAAGGGTGAGCTGGAGGGACTGGCTTCAGTGGAAGAATCCATGGTGACCGATTCGGACACCAGATGGTCGAAATCGAAATCGTTTGACGGAGCTTCTTGAGAGAAGCACTTCTGTATAGTGTTCGTCAGGTTTGCCTCGGAGAAAGAGCCCGGCAGGTGGTTTTTCAGCGCCTCTGTCATGGCTGAGACCAAGACACGCCCGGCGGCTCCCTGATCCTTGGTTTGGATCTGGACAACACAAGAGGAGGGATGGCCCATGAGCAAAGCATTCGAACGACAAAGGAGAATAATAAATACTCACGGGCAAAGATGACGGCTGCCTGTTATTAGGCAGGTGGGTATGACTTAACGGACGACTGGCAGGTCCGGCGGCATTCGTCTTTGCCACCATTCTGTCGGCCTGGCAAGAAATCAAGTCAGCATCGAGCTTGAAAGGCCTTGAAATCCCATGAACGGCGTACCCATAAAAGGAGGCCATCCACCTCCGCCTGCGACCTCTTATCCCCGGTAGAGCCCTTCAAAGTATAATTCTGCCTTCCCTCCTGACCGCCGAATTTCTGCTGTGCATCGAGAAGGCGAGCTTGAAGACGATTCGGTTTTTTGATTCCCCCGCCCCTGACGCCTTTGTGAGCGATTCGTGCAGGAGGTATGTAGGCCGCCTTCCATTTCGCCATGCCTTGGTCGCTTAGTTGAACTAGACGGCCCCGCAGCAAAGGCTTGGTGCCGGAATGCGGGATCTGGCACCCGATGCAAAGAGCTCGTAGCTCTTTGAGCGACTGGGCCGCACTGTTCAACAGGTGAGTGATGGATACACAAGGGAGAGGCGACTGAATTTCGACATACAGGTCCACCTTCTGGACTTGGAGATTTCCCTCGTCGTCCAAGTCCAACTCACGCATGGGGAGCTCGTGCGTCTTGGGCCCCGACGTCAGGTCGTGCTCTGCACCTGCATCAGGTGCATGAGGAAGGGGCGGGCCGGCGACAGACACGTTCGCTAGGGCTCCACAGGACCATACGGAAGAAGGGGCCGAGGAGGGGGCGCCGTGTTGTTGGTACGTAGGAGGAGGGCACGTAGGAGGATCGTAGGGCTGGATGGCAGCTGGCGGTGAGGGGGTCCGCGGACTCGTAGGGATCGGTTGCATGGGAAGAGGGAAATCCTCGCTCCTCCCACGAAGGTGCAAGAAGAAGTTGTGGCAAGTCCGGCGCCGACGACTAGCGCAAGGCGGATCGTCGCGGTCGTTGTGGTTCGTTGAGGTGGACAAAGACGAGCGTGACGCGAGTTTCAGCCGTGCAGCGCGTTGTTTGCGCCAGTCGCGCAGCCAAACAACTGATAGGGTTATTAAACCGAGACCGACAAGGGCAATAGCGCCCAGCACGATGATTCTGGAGTAGAGATCCACAGATGGATCCGTGAAAATAAGATACCTTGAAGGAAAGAGAAAGAGGGTCAGAGTTTGATTCGGTCTCACCACGACATGTGAAGGTCGTTGTTTATTTAAAAAAGAAAGATAAATAAAATTTTTATAAAAGAAAAAAAAACCATCTGTATCGAGAGAGGAAAGACCAAAAAAGAAAATCCCAACAAGCGAGCCGGGCACGAGAGCACGAACGCACGCACGCTCCTCTCCCGCCGACCGACGTTTCAACATCGGGCCATGCCAAGCCAAAGTGGGGTAGGGGAAGCGGGAGAAGGCGAAGGGGAGAAAAAGAAGAGAGAAAAGGGGAAAGACGCGCAACCGCGGCTGCGTAGGGCAGGGGATCTCACGCCACAACCAAGGGACACGATCCCTTCCCGTTGCTGACGGAAACAGTGTCCAGGTCGTGACCGGAAAAACCCCGGGCGTGACTTGGGACCGTGTCCACGCCGAGAGAAGTAATGGTGGTATCGCGACGTAGGTGATAATTTCAAGTAGTCATCTCAAGTAGAACTTCAGGCGTTGAATGGATTTCACGTATTATTAGAAGATTTTATGGTCTTCTCGGCATTATTTCGATCCTGCGCCTTGGATACTATCATGTTTGTGTACCACTGCCATGATGACACCTTTCTCCGAGAAGTATACACAAATGTCGGTGGACTTGGAAGTAATCATGATAGCGCGACGTTGGTGATCATCCCGAGTAGTTATCTCAACAAGTAGACTACAAGCGTTGAATAGATTTCACGTATTATTAAAAGATTTTATGGTGTTCTCGGCGTTGTTTCGATCTTGCTCCTTGGATACTATCATCGTGTTTGTGTACCACTGTCATGACACGCTTTTCTCTGAGAAAGTGCACACGAACGTTGCGGGAGTTGGAAGGAATGATGATAGCGCGACGTAGTGACTTCAATAGGTAGACTTATCCTTACCATACGGACGATGGATTAAAGTATTTGCTAGCTTTTCGGCGGTATTTTGATGGTGCTCGTAGCTTACGGGGACACTGTGATGGTCAATATCAGCACGAGCTTAGTGGTCAACCGGTTGAGAATAGTATACAATGTAGTAGCATGCAACGAAAGCAAAGATAATAAAAGTCAAGGTCTGCGTATCCTGCCCATCTTCTCATCATCGAGATAGAGACCAATAGCGACCATATCCTGACCTGAACGACGGAGGTATCCAGCGAGGACATCGCGCTCTGCATGGGGCAACAAGACAGCGAGTTTATCAAGCTGTCGCTCAAACTCGGGGTCATCCTGGGTAACCGGCGGCTTTGGGTCTGACTCTTCGTTTGAGCTGGCAGTCGGAATTGCTGAGGAGCATGGTGTGGCTCCTGCTCATGCGCTTTGCTCTGGGCCGCCTGGGACGGAGGGGGAGATGGTGGGGCGCTTTGTGAGGACGGTGCGGTTGGGCATGGGGTGGTGGGCTTGTTGGCGGGGTGGTTGGGGCCCTGGGGTGCGGCTGACGCTGGCTTTGCGGCCGAGAGAGGCAAAGAAGCCGCTCTTCATGGAGGAGGATCGGGGTGCGAGGGTTGGGTATGGGAGGACGACGCTGCTGTTTGGCGTGGTTGGGGAGGAGAGGTCGGTCGCGACGCTGGCGTCTGGACGGACTGGGGAAGGTGGCCTCGCTCATGTCGCTGCCGTGCGATGGATGCCGCGGTTTGGGCGTGAAGGAGGGAGACGGGCCGGGGGAGTTGCGGATGCGGGCTTCGAAGAGCCAGTCGCTGAGGCCGCAGTCGTAGAGGGCGAGCTCGTTGATCTTGGCGGTGTAGAGGGCGCAGCGCTCGAGGGTGGTGAGCTTTGCGGAGAGCTCGGCGCAGTACATCGCGGAGGGGTAGAGGGCGCGGATCTTGGGGCGCGGGGACGGGGACGGGGGGAGCTGGGGCGGGGAGGGGGTGCGGCTGGGTGTGCGGGGGAGGGACATGCGGCGCAGCCCGCGGGAGAGGCTGTTGCGGAGGGACTTGGGCGGGGGGCTGGGTGTGGGGGGGAGGGAGTCCCCGGAGGAGATGGAGAGCTCGGCGGAGACGCGCTTCTTGGAGGGCGGGGGCGTGATGGAGACCCATTCGCGGTCCTCGGGGAGGCTGTCGTTGCGCGGGGGCGGCTGGATGACGACGTCGGGCTGGGGAGAGGCCGTGTCGGATGCGGACGCGGACGCGCCTTCCCGGCGGTGTGGGCTGTGGAAGGTCAGTGTTGGCTGTGGTGGGAGGGGAAGATGGGGCTTACGAGACACGCCGCGAGAGGGCGGCGGAGACGGATGGAGGCAGTTGGAGAGCCTGTTTCACGGCTTCGATGTCGCCGCGGCGGCGTGCGGCTGAGCGTGGGGGCGGTGGATCGAGTCGGGGCGGCGGGGGCAGGGGCCCTGCTGTTGCGTGGACGCCGGGCTGGTAGGTGAGGTAGGAGGCGGGGTTGTCGGGGGAGAACGTGGCGGCGCTGCTGCTGTCGGTGGAGGATCGCCGCTTGGCCGGGGATGCCGAGGGCGGGATGTCGTGGGCGTCGGACTGGGATCTGCTGTGCTCGACGGACGCCATGTGATGGCGGGGCGACGCGGCGGGGGACTCTTTGGAGTATTCGGAGCAGCTGGAGTCGGAGGACGAGGACGAGGTGGAGAGCGGGCCCTGGTCTGCGAGCGGGGACTCGTAGTAGCTGAGGAGGTTGTCAGTGGCCTGTCGTGCGAGCATCGGCCGTCCTGGTCAGGGTGAGTGCACGCAACGGGGATAAGAACATGGCACACACTGGAAGAACATGCAAACCCATCCTCCCGTGCTTCTCCCATTGTTATAAGAGCAAGGTCAGATCTGAGCATCTCCCCTGGAGGTCACGTTGTTGCGCTATTTTATACGACATACACCCTTCAAGATAAACATACGGCGTATCTCCGCCTTGTGAAACCCGTTCCATTCGCGGTGCGTCCAAAGAGAAGAGAACACGTACACGTAGAACTGTTCTTGGATCGCAGCCGCAGTAGACAACCGGGGCCTCTATATTCTCGGCGACATTGGCTGCGTTTCAACACTGGCTTTCCGTGCGCCCGACCACCGGAGCCGACATGTGCACATGACTTGGCAGCATATGATACCCAGTGCGTGATAGCCGGTCGACGTCCTCGATCGTATATGGACGCGAATCAAACGTTAAAGACTGATTGTGTACCCACTGCGATGTCCTATGGCGATGAGCGCAATCATGTCCTATAACGACTCGGATCTCGACTTTGAAACCACTCTTTGCCAAGGACCCTTGTGTCTCAGTGTTCCTTAGAAGGCCTTTTCTCCGGAAACTAAAGTCTAGCGGTGCCACGTCAACTTCCATCCACCTGTAGCAGCGCTCACGGACGTCAGCCAGTCTACAACTCGACTGCAACTCCGAGATGCCAGTGGCGCATCACCTAAACGTTTCATCTACGAATATAAGCGCTGCTCGGTGAGCCATAACCCCTCGCCTAACCCCCCACATTCTCCCCAGTCATAGCCACCAAGCTGCTTCCCACGTTCAACGGGTCGGACCTCAGCATGCAAACCCTGTTGTCCAGTCTCTGCAGTGCCGGTGGTGTAACGGCCCGTCCCGCCCCACGCGCCTCCCACGCGCGCTGACAAATCCACCCCTATACTCGGACACATATGACAGAAAAACTGTTTCCCTCTTCCATCTCCCGCGAGCATCGTTCCACAACATACAGGTGCGTCATAAGTAAAGCCAATACCTTTAACCACCATGTTCTGGACTCCTTGCCCTGGATGCGCCTGTCCAAACCATAGCGTCGCCGTCTTTGCACACGAACCCCTCCCAAGCCCGACATTCACCCGTATCGCCAACTCCAACGACCCCCCGCTGCCTGCAGAGTCCGCCGCCATCCGGGGCTTAATAACAGAACAGACTAACCGTGTCTCCGCGCTCGAAACGCAGCGCACCCACCTCGAGGCCTACCGCCAGGCCCTGCTTGCCCAGGCATCCACCGTCGCCGACAAAATCGCGGCTCTAGAGCGCGAGCGCGAGAGGGTCACGCAGGATATCCAGGAACACAAGCGCCTACTGAGCCCCGTGCGCCGGCTTCCCCCCGAAGTGCTTGCGCTCATCTTTCTGGAAAGCATCGTGTTCCCCATCAAGCGCACCCCGTCGGCAAGCGAGAGCGAGTGGTGGGACATTGAGCTGGCGGAGAGCCCGATGTGGGTGATCGAGCAGGTGTGCAGGCAGTGGCGGCGGGTGTCGGTGTCGTGCCCGGAACTGTGGTCATATATCAACATCACCATCACTGACGATAACTTTAAGGAGGACGGCTATGCGTATGTCCGCTGTCTCACGCACCAGTTCAGCCGCTCCCGGCTCTGTCCGTTGTCGCTCTCCATCACGGACATCTCGAACCAGTCCAGCTTCGACAAGCTGCCCCCGCCGCTCGTGACGCTGCTGCTGTCCGTCGCAAGCCGCATCCGCGAGCTGCACCTCCTGCTCTCTGCCGCGATATTCTCCACCGTCCCCGCCGTGCGCCTCGCCCTGCCCTCGCTGACGAAACTGTGCCTGCTCTCCACCGACGCAGAGGAGATCAGCCGGTACAACAACCTCAACCTCTTCGACGCCGCGCCCAACCTCCACGTCGTCGAGGCCATGAACATCCGCGACCCCGTCACCTACTTTGCGCTCCCGTGGCACCAGATCACCCGCTACAAGAGCGACCACCTACTCGACGACTGGGCGGACCCCGGGCCGGACACGGGCATCCACCTGCAATCTATCAAGTCCCAGCCCCAGCTCGTGGAGTGCGACCTGCGCTGCGAGGTTAACTGCGCAGATGGCGTGTTTAGCAGTAAGCTGTACCCGGTGGTGTGCACGAGGCTCCGCATGCTGAGCCTCTCGTCGTGGGCGTACTCGAGCACGGGTGTGAGGGCTCTACACCAGATATTGGACCGCCTGATGCTGCCTGTGCTCGAGAGCCTGCGGGTTGTGTGCCAGGAGGGCCATCCTGAGCTCGAGGGCGAGCAGACCTTCTCTGCGCTCCGCCGGCTTGTCGAGCGCTCTCATGCTCCCCTCGAGGTGCTGTATTTCGAGCATGGCGAGGTCCGGGAGGAAGATATGGGCGCTGTCCTCCGTGCGGCCCCAGCGTTGAGGGATCTGCGCCTCGTGGATGTGAACCTGGGCGTGCTTCCACTCGGGGAAGATGTCGTTCCGGATTTAAGGGTGTTGCGTTTGAGTGCTGCTGCGGGTTTGGATAGGCAGATGTGGGTCGATGTCGTCAGTGCGAGGGCGGGCAGGTTGGAGGAGGTCAGGATTGAGAAGACGGGAGGCGAGGAAGTTGTGTTGGACGCGAGCCAAGGGAAGGATGGGCGGGGTTTGATCATTCATTAGCGTACGCGTGTTTAATGATAATCACGTGGTCGTGTCAGTCTACACCAAGTCAAGACAATGAGCTATAATCGGTATCTTTTGGTGCGTTATGCATGTTGTCTTCATTGTCAAAGTCAAGTTTGGTCAAAGTGCAGTTTCTGTATATATAAGATACCCCGCTTCCTCAATCTTAGCAGGGACGATGACTAGCCCCATGCTGACTTTTAACAAGAGGGACAGAGGAATCATGCGCGACCTCGCATTGGTAAGTGTATAGCTCTTGATCGTCATGGCACTAGCTGATTTATGTTCATGTAGAACCAACCCAACGAACATGCCGCAGTCATGGCGTTGCTGGGTCTGCAATATTGTCCGCCTCCGGCGCCTATCAATCATACCTCCGAGTCAGCAAACACGTCGCTTTCGAAAACGTCCGTCTCTACGTACTACGTTAAATATAGGGAAACATGAATTATCCATGGCCACTAGATACACCGAACATATAATATATTACGACGAGCCCTCTATTATTCAGTCTACGCCAAGGCAAAGACAATCGAGTGCAGAGCTGACGATGGGCGTAGTCTTTTCATGCAACATGCGTTATGCATGTTGTCTTTAATGTCAGTGAAAGAATGGTCAAAGTCGAGTCTGGTTAAAGCGCAGTCTCCGTATATATTAAATCCTTCGTTTCTTCAAACTTGGCAGGGACGATGATTAGCCTGATGCTCACTTGTAACAAAAGGGACGGAAGAGTCATGCGCGACCTGGCATTGGTAAGTGTTTAGCTCTTTTCATTGTCATAGCACTGGTTGAAAAACAATCGAACGAACATGCCGCAGCCATGGCGTTGTTGAGTCTGCAATATTGTCCGCCTCCTCCCACGTCTATCAATCATACCGCAGCAGCAAGCATACCAATCACACCTCAGCAAACATGTCGTTTTTGAAAACACCCTGGCGTTGCTGAGCCTGCAATACTGTCCGCCTCCTCCTCCTCCTCCTCCGTCCATGTACATAAAATAGAAGGAAACATGAATTATCCATGGCCACCAAATACACTAAACATATAATACAAACCAGATATTACGACGAGCCCTCTATTATTCCATGAGCGTAGCCTACCCGTAGAAAATACGTTTTTAACGACACCCGGACCTCGGGCGCCAGATCGCGGCCAAGGAGCTCTGTCACTACAGGGTACACTGCGGGGAGGTACACAGCGAACTAGGGACACGAGTGAGGCTCGGCCATGGGAGAACACAATCAGAACTCACTGTCTTGTCGTCAAACCGACAGAAACCATCCATGATCTCAGCGACGACCGGGGTCCACGCG
Source organism: Armillaria luteobubalina (assembly GCA_030435615.1). Taxonomy (NCBI): domain Eukaryota; kingdom Fungi; phylum Basidiomycota; class Agaricomycetes; order Agaricales; family Physalacriaceae; genus Armillaria; species Armillaria luteobubalina. The sequence continues at coordinate 10,969 of JAUEPU010000068.1, forward strand.
ACGATGTTCTTGCCTTGCGTATCTGCGCGCAGCTTGTTGTAGTCCTGGATCACCCCTATCGAAAGACTGCGGGGCTGTTAGTGATGTAGCTTTGGAGACGCCAGCGCAGCACGTACGGAAGTAGGCGTTCATCGACTTTATCACGATACCGCTGGTGCTCTGGACGCGGGTCGAAGAACATTCGCAGAAGGATATGAGTGAGCGTGGATGCACTACTTGACTCTTGCTTCAGGAGATTAGGCAGGTGCTTCATGAATCCTATCGAAAGCAGTTAGACACACGACCATTCTCACAGGTAACAGTACTAACCGACTTTCCACAGACCCGTACGGAGCTCTTTGTCCTCATTAAACGACCTTGCGAATTGATAACTCTGTCCAAGCACCTGGACGAGGGGAAGCAATTGGTTCGGGGGTATTGTCATGTAGACCTTCTCATTCCGCAGGAGATCATTGGTTGTTTCTATGAGTAACAACTGCAAAACGCATTTGACGATGATCTGTTTGAATATCCGTCGACGCTCGGCTGCAGTCTGGCCCTGTTGAGGAGAGTCGCCACTCGGCGAAAGGGGAGCAGGCAAGATCGTCGCGCCATTAGACTCTGATATCAAGAGATTGAGCAAAGATAAAGGAGGCCAAGCCAGCGACATACCTTCGCTAACGTCCGGACTGGGAGATTCGATTTCTACGCGTAAGCTATCGTCAAAGAGTTGGTGAGGCGTCGTCGTCATAAACAGTTTGACAAAGGTGCTCGTGATACGTTCCCAACGTGCAGCACTCAGTTTTTCAACGTTGCTTTCGACAAGTTGCTGCAGGCAGGATGTACCAATATGCGCTAGAGTATCATTCTCTGCCTAGAGTGAGCATTACCATCGCGGAACTTGTACCATAGTCATACCTTGGCAGATACATATGCAAAGGAGGTCCAAGAGACCACCCAGGGATCTTTCCAGTGTGTCAAAGTAGAATGTAAAGAGATCGATCACATCCCGAAGTGCTTGTATCATCGTCGACGATAGCCAGACACTCATATCTTCTTGGGTGCTGAACCGAGAGAGGTCGTGGCTAGACTTGAGAACCGAAAATATGGGGAAGATCAGGTCCTTCGTTACACTATCCCAGAAGCTCTCTGGGAACGACGATCCGTAGGTTTTGAGTGCAGTGAACATCGAATCGAGGGCTCTGAGTCATTAAGTGAATAGGACAACATTCAAGGCAGAAACAACGCACAATCGCCGAACTTCCAAGTCTTCGCCGTTCATGATTATGTCATAGAACGCGAAGAGAACAGGATACCAGTACTTCACCATGTTATCATCCAGAGCCGAAGACGTCCAGCCACATTCCGGGGATTCGAGCATGACGGGTATCACTCCTCGGAGCATGCCGATGGCGAGTAAGCTAATCTTCTGGTACTTGCTCACCTTGCAGAACTCGGTGATACAGACCACCAAGTCTGCGAATGCCCCGTAACGAACTATGGCCGGGAAATGCTCTTTATTTAGACGAGTGACAATCTCAAAGGCAGAATTTGCAATGCGTTCTGCTCAGCGAATGAGACACTATACAGATGCAATGGAAGGGAATTCGGACATACCCGTGAGGACCTTTGAAGCAGCCTGGAATACACTGAACATTGTTCGCCACCCAGATCGCATATTCTGCACACGTGCTTGAATCATTTGTTGTAGACATTGAAGGACCTACGACGAGTGGTTAACATCTGTCCATCACTGTATCTCTTGAACACGCTACCATGTCCCGAGCTTCAGGGTTTGGGTTGTGAATCATGGTATGCTCGAACGGCTTCAAAAAGTCCTTCTGGAACTTGAAATGGGGCAGTTCTTCTTTCTCCAGAAATCGCATAGCAAGTTGACGCAGGGCATCAAGTGCAAAGAAACCGACATGAGGATTATCATGACAACAAACCTAAATTGCTTCTCGTTCAATGCGAAAACAGCTATAAACCAAAGGTGACCGACTTTATTGAAATGTTCCCCTAGGATTTCCCAGAGATTTGACCACTCGAGACGGATACGATTCATGTTGTAGTAGGAGATCTCAACTAGTTTTTGGAGACTGTACAGCCGGGGATGCTGAGAAAGTCCCGACGACTGTATTTCTTCCCAGGAAACATCGCTCAAGGCTTGTACAAAGTCAACAATCGCCGTCTTGAAGAATGTAAGCACTGAGTTCCAGGCATTGAGGAGTTTGAAAACCTACGCCAGACAAGAAATGGCTCAACGAAAATACCATATCCGTCGCTACGGTAATGTGCGTGGAGCGACTTTCGTTCGCTAGCTCCTCGGTTGGAGGCTTCTTTGTTTTCCTGATAGGGATTAGTAACTTCCAAGTAAATAAGATATGAAATGTACCCTTTACGCCCGCCGTCGACGTCAACACCTCCACTGATGAGTTGCATATGCTCAAGCTGACTGACACAAGTCAAGACCTCGTGCCAGGAGCCTTTCAAGTTGTTTCCATCCGTTACAGCAACATCAAGAAGCGCTTTAATAGCCTCCATGTTCTTCGCTTTCATCTCGCCCAAATTGTTGAGGAACGTGAACTTTGCCAGCGTCGTCACGAATGCGTTGCGCTCCAACTCCAGGTCGAAAAAGCATACGATCCGGATTGCGCTCTTGAAACCGTCGAGGCATAATTCGACGATCTCTAAATCATCCGTGTCTTGAAGGGGTCCAGATAACCCGGCCAAGAAGGCGATCCATGCGACTTCAAACATAGGGCGGACGTGGACAAAATGTGAGGCGCTGAAGAACTGGTCGGCCGATTTGGAACCTTTGCGCTGGGTACGCATCATGGTTCGGAATAGCGCCTACTGAACGGTTCAGTATTTTATTATCATTCAATATTGGTAGAACGCACCTCTGTCTTGTTCGCCATACCACTACTCTGCAATACGTAAGCCTCTTTCTGCAGGTCCCTGCCAACGTTAGCGAGAGCATTGGCGAGGCCTGGACCCGTAGGAAGTGGCCCGGTGGCTTCTATTTCATCCTGCATTCTAATCTCATTCGATACAATTTCATCATATAATTCTGACATGAAATCATCAGGGAGATTATTGCCATCGTTGATACCTCGATTGTTCTTAATGAACTCGGCTTTGGTCATTCGTTTCTTGACTTGAGGATTGTGAGCGTCGGTATTCAACATGATGACAGAATAGGAAAGAACGTATGCAGCATCTACTTCGTCGTTAGATGACTTCCGCTCCTGGAGATAAAGACTCTTACCGGCGTTAGCAAAGGGTGTCTGTGTGTTGCTGGCAATGAACCTGTTTGCGAACTTGAGCATGTATCTGTCAATCTTCTGCGACTCGCCAGGAAGACGGAATGTCTGCAAGAACAGCCTGAGTGCATCAACGAAAGGAGAACCAGCGAAGTCGAGGCTATCAACAAAGGCATGCATGATCTCTATGTTCTCTTGATCTCTAATCTCATTGTTAGGACATAGGCCAATGTAAACGAAAAAGTAGACTTACCCCTCTCCCAAGTATTCGCCAATCATCGCCTTACTCAGCCCATCGGTATTCAAAAGGAAGGAAGCGATGTCCCGGGGATCTTTGCTTGGAATGAAGCCTGTCTCGATCAAGAATTGAACACCCTATATGTGATGGTACGTTAAATGAATGGGTAAAAACGCATAGTCAAGTTAAACTTACACGTTTAGGCTTAAAATTGAACTTCTTTATTCCCTCAAGCAATGTGGTCTTCTTTTGCTTCGCGCTCTCAAACTTGGTTGGATCATCTCCAAGATCGGGGGTATGTTGTCTGAATATCTCGGTACTTGAGTTGACGGCTGATAGCTTGTCGAGCGAAGTATCTGGAGTCAAGGAGTCCCGTCTGATGTTTTCCCCAGGCTGAGAACGTGAAGAAACATCGATGTTCTCCCCATCAGCTACCTTTCCGGAAGTAGTTCCCCAAGCAACCAGGGATCTTAAGACGGTCACAAGGCATTCTAAGCCCTGTCGTCGGAGCTGCGTCTCAGATAAACCTAGCGTTGCGGTATCCATAGAGCCAGGCACAGAGGCGACGGATGTGCTGAGGGACGGTCCCAGAACATTACTATGAGACTTCGCAACAGGTTGAGTCGCCGGGCTCGGAGGTTCGGTCCCTTTCTGGTGACTTGAAGTCGACTGCGTTGTACATACTTTCGATATGATGTTCATGAGACTGTAAGAAAATGTTTAGTAGTGAGTTATCTCGGTTAAAAATGAACGACTGACTGTTCATATATATTGTCCGCTGCTTCACCATCGCAATCATAATTAAGATATATTTCCACTAGTGCCTGAGGATCTTGGGACAAGCGGGAAAGCAAGCCTAAAATAACCGCTTTCTGCTTCAAAGTGGATGATCTCATTTCGAGGATGGGGATAAAGATCTCATGAAGAAGGACTTCAATTTCTTTCTGAAGCGAAGTATTAACACCCAAGCGTAGCAAGAAGAAGTAACGGCTTTACCTTGAGCTTTGTTCTCATCCCAGAGAGAACACGCCAGAAGATCTCAACACTAAGGTCGAAGACCTGTGGCACCGGGCTGACAGCATTTCTACTTAGACTCAGGCATATATACTGATTTACAGCCTGAACGAAGGATGTTGCGTCGTGCGATGTATTTGAGTATATGATGGAAGCGGGATCGACGAAGAGCGCCATGTGGGAATTGAGTACGGTAAGGACAAGATGCAGAGAGAGAAGTTTGGACCGCATAGCGTGTGACTTGAGGTCACGTTCACTGCGATGGGAAAATTAGCAACGATGAGCGCCTCTCGCGGACGGAAATGACAGACCTTTCGGTGTTCAATGGTTTCATGGTCAGCTTGCACAGTGCCCGGAATACTAAAAAAGCGTCCTTGATGAACAGGTCATTTAATGTCATCTCTGAATGCAGATGGTGTTCATCCTCAGGTAGGACATCCATATGAGGCCCTTCAACGTTGTTGCTATTGGGACGGTAAGACTCATCTTGCCACGGTACTGTACAGAAATTCACCGACCTTGTTCCGCTTTCAAGGTCGACATTGCCGTTCGTTGCCGGTGTGGCGTCATCGCCGTTGATAGAGGGCTGCTGTAAAGGCAGTGACGCAGACGAATCGGACTCGGGTGGTCCTGCAAACGAGCCACGTTCGCTTCCGCCATTAACCAGCGGGGCACCGGCGAGCGAAGCTCTTCTAGAAAACGAGGAAACACTACCCTGGCTAGATGAAGACGCAAAGTTACCAGAATCTCGTAGTGTTCCAATCTGACATCGGGTGAATACATGGTGGGTCATTTGGGTAAGGCCTCCTTGGGCAACCATTTGGTTTACGGGGTCTGTACTGAGCAGGAAGATGTTGTAGACAGTACGGACCGCTTTGAGTAGAGCCGAATGGTGAACCAAGATCGTCGGTGATAACACGAGAGCCAACAAAGCCTTGACGATTTGTAGTGATACAGTTTCGGGTGTCGTTTCGGAATGGCATGAAGTTATGGTATGGACCACAAGATCAACGAGGGATGGTGGATTTGCGTCGACTTGCGAAGTACTTTGCCGGGGGTGCAATCCAGGTGACCCAGGAGGCGACATGAAATGAACAGAAGGGGGAATAGATTCTGCGAAGAAAGAATAGGATATGAGTTTGGAGATGCAATCCAAACTTGCGATCATCAATTTCTCCGTCCGCGTCTCACAGGCTAGGCGTAGAGGTTCGAAGATCTCTCGAGGACGGTCTCCACCCTGCTCTGAACGAATCATTTCGAGTGCTCGCTGAGTACTCTCGCGAAGAGGAGCAGAGCGCTTGGCGTCCTTGGATGCAGCAATAGTTTCTAGTGCGGAGGAAATCAGGACGACGGATACAGTGTGTCCTTTTGATATTGTGAGTGAACGACGATGAGTAGATTCCGACGGCGACGCTGGGAGAGGATGGGGTACGTCCAGCTCTGGTGGAATGGGTATACTTTGTGGTAGCGAGGGTTCATTGGGGAGCGGTGGTAGCTGAGTAGACACGGAGTCTTCAGACAAACCAGCAGAGATGTTGTCAATGATATCAGCTCGTTCAGCAGGCCTCTCTGGCACTGGAGCTGGTAGGTCTTCCGGCTGCGCAGAACCTGTATCCTCCGACTCTGCCTCGTTTGCAGCTACATCGCCATTAACCTCTTGCACATCATCTATAGGCACCTCTATGATTTCCTGTGTCCCCTTATCAGGAAGGTCGACAGATTCGAGAGGCGGTGTGCTGGTGGACGCCTGTGCGTCTACAGGAGGAGACACGGGTAGTGGAACGCTTTCTGGTGCAGAGCTACTCTCCTCCATGCCGAGAAGTATCAAAGCAGTCGTCGGCGCCGTCGCCGTCTCCGATGACGAGGCGGTATAAAGTTGTGAGCGACCCGGTGGTCGTGTAAGTCGCGAAAGCGGCGAAATAGTGTTGTCACGCATGTGACATGTATTTTTCATTCTCTCCCTGTGCTTTCTTTATTCCCCCATGTCCATTCCTTCTGGAGCTTCAGCAGCCGTCCTGCAACCTTCCGATCCTGTTCCAGATACCGCCGTATCCGTAGAAGGACCCAACTTTGACAAACAACTCTCCCTCCAAGAATTCATTTGCAGCTATGAACGAATCGGGTTCCAGGCCAATAGTTTAGGTCGGGCCATCGCCATCGTTAACAAAATGGTACGAAATATGTATGTTTTTTATCCTCATATTAATTTCTATAGCGTAAATGGCGTCTCTCCTGATGAACCAGTGGCCGACGACGAGTCGGAAGAGTATAAATCTATCGAAGCTCGCAGCCAAGTGCGATGTAATGTATTTCTGGGCTACACCTCCAACCTCATCTCCTCCGGGCTCCGAGAAATCATCCTCCATCTCGTCAAACACAAGCACGTCTCTGCCCTTGTTACCACAGCCGGCGGAATTGAAGAAGACTTCATCAAGTGCCTCGGCAAGACATACCTTGCTGATTTCAACCTCGATGGTGCCGATCTACGCAGACGAGGCATGAACCGTATAGGGAACCTCGTCGTGCCAAACGATAATTATTGCAAGTTTGAAGATTGGCTCATGCCGATTCTGGACTCCATGCTTGTCGAGCAGAAGGAGCACGGGAAGATCTGGTCACCGAGTTCCTTCATTCGACGACTGGGCAAGGAGATAAACAATGAAGAATCTGTGTACTATTGGGCCTATAAAGTGAATATAGTGGCTCCTTCGTTTATCCTAATTGGCATTCTCAGCGCTCGGTTTCGGTTCAGAACGACATCCCGGTGTTTTGTCCCGCTTTGACTGATGGATCCATAGGAGACATGATATACTTTCATTCCTTCAAGAATCCGGGATTGATAGTCGATATCGTGCAAGATATTTGTGAGCTGAATGAGCTTTCAAGGAAATCTAGAAAAGCAGGGATGATTATACTTGGAGGTGGAGTTTGCAAGCACCAAATAGCGAACGCGATGCTGATAGTAAGTGTCCTATCTTCACTGATGCCTTTTTGTGACGTCAGGATTTCAGCGCAATGGTGCAGATTACTCTGTTTACATTGTAAGTCAATCCTCTATGAACTCTCGCCTTGTACTGAAGCTGCCTCAGAACACCGGTCAGGAATTCGATGGATCAGATTCTGGAGCTCGCCCGGACGAAGCTATCTCTTGGGGAAAGATTCGCGCCGGGTCAGAATCTGTCAAGGTGGGTGCTAAACAGCACAGGAAACAGAATCGCCCCTCACTATCTTTCAGGTGTTTGCAGACGCGACACTGGTCTTCCCACTCCTTGTGGCGGCTACTTTTGCGCAAGATGTCGACGAAAAGCAGTGAAAATCATATCTGTTGTATGTAGAGAAGTCATCTACACTAATGTGCTCGCTTCTTGCGCAGTACTACAATTTGTACTCTATCTTCATGTCCAGCGCAGCCTACTGCATCACTTTAGTCTTGGCCGCATCTATCTCTAAAGAAATTCAAAGCCAAAAAAGATTAATTGGCTGGCCTGGCTAATTACAAGGTAAGGGCAAGCTAGGGTCCGCGTAGCGCGCGCCGGACGGATAACTGTATCCGTGCCATTTCGTCCTGACTTCCTCTCATGGATGAGTTACAACACCCAGCTTTGCCTGTGATTGCTCTCTTCCAAAATGAATATATGTTATATATTTGTTCAATTACTAACGGTTAGTGATGACTAACAATGCACACTTCCATCCACTCAATCCGAAATCGTAAATTATTGTCACCGTTGGTATCCTACGTATGATGTACCTCCAAACCCGCCCCAGCCGGTTGGTTGTGTTTGGATCGCTAAACCACAGACATAAGTAAGATTACCATGAGTATCAAAAGGACACGCACGATTTGTCCGAAGAGCGTCGTACGCGGCTGTGCCCAAATGAGCTTCGAACACTGAAGTGTTTATGGCAACGTACCTGCAGGCCGCGGTTCGTTATCCTGAGCAAAGGTACCAGATTTCATCTGCGCGAAAATGTTGGCTGGATTGGTGTTATTTGTATTCGGTAGTGGAGGTACAGGTGGCGGAGAAGACATTCCATTACCGAAATGGCCGAAACTGGGGTTGATACCTGTGGGATCTGGGATGATAATAGTCAGCGGAAGCACCGGAAGAAGGTATGTGCACAAACTGGACATAACACCACTCATGCCTCCATTCATGAAGGGGCTGCCACCATTGAACCCGCCGAGAGGCATACCAGTGGGTTGAGACAGGTTTGGCTGGAATCCCGTCGGCTGTGACATCATAGGCTGAGCGCCAGGGAATCCTGTTGGTTGCGACATTATTTGCGGCTGCTGAGGGGGGAATCCCGTCGGCTGAGATGTCAAGAAAGAAGGTGGCGAGGAGTTGTTCCCGAACGGAGATACAGCAGCACCGGTAGAACGTGTAGGAATGAAGCTATTGAACCCAGTTTGTGTGGGTATAAGAGGCTGCAACAGACCTTGATTACCGGGAACAGGAGCAAACGGACCTCGAGGTCCGTTGTAAGGTTGCGCAGGCGGTGGTGTCGGCTGAGATATCATTCCAGTCTGCTGATTGTGTAGATGTTGCCCTATTGGCGCGGGAGACGATCCCATGCCCAAACCCGAACGATAGCTCGCGGGAGATGTAATGGCAGCGGGGGGTGTAGGAGGTGGTTGAGGCGCAGGAGTATTTTTCCTCAACTCGCTCAAACGCGACAGCTGATCAAAGATATCAGACTCGGTTGTCTTGGCGAAACTGTGACCTGTAGATGTAGCTGCGGCAAGAGGCTGGGAAGTCGGGGGAGGGTTTGCGGGTGCTGTGAAGGTAGTTGTAGCAGGAGGTGGTGCTGAAGGCGCCCGTGCTGCTGCTGCTGCTGCTGGTGGGATAGCAGGAGTTAATGGCTTTGTCGAACTGGGTCGGTTTGTCCATGCGTCGTCATCAAAGCCGCTCACAACCGGTACCGTTGAACTTGCTCGCTGAGGAGGTTGTACTGCAGTGGTGGAAGCTGGACTGAGAAGTTGTGGTGAAGCCGTTCGATCCGCTCCTGTAATGTTGGGCACAACCTTGCCAATCGAGTTCAGATCAACTGTAGCAGGTGGGAGACTCTTGCTGGGCTGCGGTCTTCCGCGTCGTGGTTGCGTCTTCAATGCACCACCAGGCCCAGTGAAAATATTTGGAGCAGGTTTAGAACCATTTATCTCGGCATGAAGTTGTTTAGCTAGCTCCTCGTCGCTGCGCACCTGCTCGCCTTCTCCGTTGGGCTTAACTTTGCGCTTTTCGACGACCTTTATGACTCGGATGATGTCGCCTTCTCGAAGACCCAAAGAACGCAGCGTTCCTTCGGATGTATCCAGCAACACTGCCTCGTCCATCCTCTCCCGTTCAAATGATGTCGAATAACGAGTGCAATCATCTATATCGCAACCGGCGTCTAGGAAGAACTTGAACCAATCAACTGTCGGTTTCTTTGGTCCTTGAGGCGCGCGCGCTGCTTTCCCGTTGGTAGCATTTGGATACTGCACACCGATAGGAATATCGTCTTCGGACATCTTGTGGGTGGCTGGTGGTCTCGATTTCTTGCTGGTCAGCTTTTCAACGTAGCGCATATCCTCGTGAGACATCTTCTCCGATGGCACCTCCACAATGACTCCATTCAGTTTATGTAATCGTAATTTGCCGTTGTTCATGCCCACGAAAGCAGCATCCACACGGAACTGACCAGTACGGTCGTGCCAAACGCGAACACGTTCTGCAGGGGGACCTATAATCTGGTACAGTGACTGTAAAGTATCTCAATCTGAAACACTTACGGCCAAGGTCTGCTGACGGTCTACTTGAACCACTCGAGCTATCAGTACTTGGTTTGCTAGTGCAGATCCATGAGCCACAGAAGGCAGTGGTGAAGTATGTTTAGCTTACGAAGGAGGTGGCGTAGTCGTTGTACGAGATGCCTGGCGTTCTTTTCGTTTTGCATCAGCTTGTTCAGCGGCTATTCGAGCTCGCCTTCGTGCCTCTTCTTTCTTCTTTTCTTCTTCGCGTTTGGCACGTGCCTCAGCCTGCGCCGCGGCGGCGGCAGCAGCAGCAGCTTCAGCAGCGGCGCGCTCCTCTGCTTCACGAGCCTCTGTATCATCGTCTTCCACGGGTTCCGGTTCTGGAGAACGCGAAGACGGTGGAGTTGAACCACCCTTCGAGGTCAGCTATTTGATTGTTGAGATTGCTTCAAAGGAGCAGAGAGTAGCAACGCACTTCTAAATATGACGATGGGACCATGCCTTCTTGGTTTTTTCCATTGCGACACTTCCACCAGTCTTCCTCATCCATCTCTACAATTATGAGTCGTTCTCCTTCTTTGACAGATAGCTCGTCGTCTCCAGCAGCTGTGAAATCATACAAGGCAACACCGGCTGATCCTTGACCTTCTGTCTCTGTTTCGTCATCGGAAGCTTCACTTGGACGCGGCGGGATAATGACAGGAGAGTTGTTCGAAAAATGTACCGACGGCTTCTTCGGTGGTTCCTCGACAACGGGTTCGGGCTCAGGCTCCTCCGGATCCTGTGGGGGGTCTACAGCAAGAGCCCTAGAAGATTCGAGTTTCGCTACAATAGCCTCGGTATTATCTCTTGACCCAACACTAAAATGAAGACTTGTTGGATTCGGCCCGTCGACATCGAAGTGGACGTGCTTGGACTTTTCCGTACTGATGTTGACAATATGACCGGTTTGCCACTTCTGTACCGCTGCCTGAAACCATGTGAGAGTAGAATGAGAGGCAAATTATAAGATGACATGCTCAGCCACACCTTGCTGGTTTCACTAGCAAAAAACACAGCGCCATTCCCGATGCCCAAAGTACCTTTCATTTTCTTCCCTTTCTTATCGACCTCAGACACCGACCATGTTTGGATATCGTCCGCCGTCACCTTTGTTGAGGCAACTCTATCGGCAGGGTCGACGTATGTGCTGACGGGGCGTGGAGGCTACATAGCGAGTTATGACGCGGAATATCCTGACACAAGTCCCAAACGCACCGATGGAGGAATGATGATCTGTGGGGGCGCTACATGTTCCTCTTCCTCCGCATCCTCGCTGCATGCTTCGACATAGTTGGCGGGGACGAATCCGGCTTTGTCGCCCGTCTTGCTTTGCACGAGAAGCCACTCATCCTCGGTATCGTACACGAGCAAAACTTCAGTCCTCTACCATGGATATTTCACCGGGAGCAGCAGCGGTATAGTCGTACACGGCCTTTACGACCGAGGTGTGGTCGGCCTGTTAGGTGTAATCAGACAGGGACCCATTATCGGTCGGACTGGAATGAACATACCGGTTCAACATATGCTGCTGGAACAAGACCAACAGGGCTATCGTCGTCCTGGGATGAGCCTCTGACCTTGACCTTCCACCAACTAATGCGAAACGAGTAAGCAAGGTGTGCATGCGAATGACCGGGACACTGACTCATCGTCGACCCGCTCCTTGAGAAAGAGAATCTGATCTTCCTTTATTTCTATCTCATCTTCTGACTGAGGAGAATAATCGTATGCAGCCTTGAGCACCGCGAGGTACTTGTCGGGGTCGTTGGCCATGAAGTGATGATGTGAAAGTCGAGCCTCCCCGATTGGGATACGACCGCTGCCATCACTAAATATGACCGGTACTACTTAGTGCTGTAATAATACCGTAGTAATTGACTGAATAGTCAAAGTAAAGAATCAATATTGTGAACCGTAAGAGTCATTTGTTTTCAAAACAGCTTGAGTGACGCCTCAAATTCGGAGCCGGTTGATATATCCTTGTTTGCCTCTTGCCCTTGTATACTCATCTTCCTTCGCCTCTGACGACCACTACGACACTAACCATGAGCAGACTCAACGCAGGTGCCTTCGAATTCGTCCCAGGAAGGGCCTTTGGCGCCCCACCACCTGTACAGCAACCACCCCCACCTCCGCCAGTCGAGCGCCCAGAGCAGCTCGAAGCACCACGTCCACCACCCACAATATCGTTAAATATCGGCGGCTCTAGACCATCGCCGTCACCTTCCCCAGCACCGCCAGCTATAAAGCGAACCCAAGAGAAGCCCAAGGAGTCACCGCCGGCTACGCCAAAACCCAAGAATGACCCTGCTCCCCCATCCAAGACGTTCACCCTCGAAAAGGCCAAGACTGACACCACTGCCATAGCTCAGGAAGTAAAGGCCGTCGCCGATCAGACTGTCCTTGACGATCTCTATGGTTCAGGTGTGTAAAAACCCGTTTTCCGCATTGATATGACCGATAAAATTTGTTCAATCAGTCAAAGAGCATTTAAACATCGTTTTCATTGGACACGTCGATGCTGGTAAAAGTACTATGGGTGGGAACCTCTTGTTCATAACTGGTATGGTCGATAAGCGAACGATGGAGAAGTACGAGAAGGAGGCAAAAGATGCTGGTCGAGAAACATGGTATCTTAGCTGGGCTCTTGATTCCACCCCTCAGGAACGTTCTAAAGGAAAGACCGTCGAAGTCGGCCGCGCATACTTCGAGACAGAGATCCGTCGATACACCATTCTTGATGCACCGGGCCACAAGACCTACGTACCGTCTATGATCTCTGGTGCCGCCCAAGCTGACATCGCAATCTTGGTAATATCCGCCAGAAAGGGAGAATTCGAGACTGGTTTTGAGAAGGGAGGGCAAACGAGAGAGCACATCATGTTGGTCAAGACCGTCGGTGTGACGAAGCTTATCATTGCTATCAATAAAATGGACGACCCGACAGTCCTATGGGACAAAGGCAGGTACGATGAGATCAAGGATAAGCTGACGCCTTTTGTCAAGGCGGCAGGTTTCAATCCCAAGACCGACGTAACTTTCATTCCCGTTTCTGCCTATACTGGTGTCAATCTCCAAGATCCTGTTCCCAAGAGTACGTGCCCTTGGTGGACGTGAGTTCTCTTTATAAAATCCCTTCGCCTTGTTTACTGATTACCCTGATAGAGGAACGTCCTTCCTATACCACCTAGATCACATGCCCATGGTTGATCGCAACATCAATGCTCCCCTCATGATGCCCGTCTCTGAAAAATACAAAGAACTCGGCACAGTCGTCGTCGGCAAAGTTGAATCGGGTTGCATCCGCAAGGGAGATACTCTAACCCTCATGCCCAATAGAGACACCGTCGACGTTTCCGCTATCTACAATGAAATGGAAGACGAAGTAAATTCTGCTTTCTGCGGCGACAACGTCCGCATTCGTCTGCGTGGTGTCGATGACGAAGATATCTCTCCCGGGTTCGTGCTCACTAGTCCGCAGAAACCTATCCATGCTGTGAGGCAGTTTGAAGCACAATTGGCCATCCTAGAGCACAAGAGTATCATCTGCGCAGGATATTCGGCTGTCATGCACATACACACTTTGGCCGAAGAAGTTGTTCTTACAGTAAGTTGCCACAAGCCGATGTGGATCGTATTTACTTACCTTTTCTCAGCAATTATTGCACTATTTCGACAAAAGCACAGGTCGGAAGTCTAAGAAGCCGCCACAATTTGCTAAGAAAGGTCCTCCATATTCTTTCGAAGCCAATCTATGCTCATACCATTTACAGGCCAGAAAATTGTAGCTCTGATAGAAACGACACTACCAGTGTGTGTGGAGCGGTTCGTAGATTACCCTCAGCTTGGGCGATTCACGCTCCGAGACGAAGGTCAGTATAAGAACTTGTATCCCATCTGTAGATATTCTGAATACCCTATTTTACCTAGGGAGGACCATCGCTATTGGGAAGGCGTGTATATTTCCTTTATCTATCTTCTAATACTGACTTAGCTCTCTAGATCACCAAATTGATAGAAGGTCCTGTCGATGAAGTGACAGACGGCGTCTCAGGTCTTGCAGTCGCTTAAAGAAATTTATAAAAGATGTAGTCCATAGTCTCTTGTATTGAAATGTGTAGCAGAACTGACGTCCAGCCGCTATAACTATGGCATGTATTCGCGGGACGTACATGTAGTCCGAGGCAAGCTCTGACGGTGGATACCATTAGAATGCCGAGGTTGTGCTCAAACAGAGCCCGTTCAAAGGTGGTTTGGATTTTTAGCAAACGCACTATGAGGGCTAACTAGGATATACTTGCACCAGTAGACGTACTACGAAATCGCCTCCGAAATGAACAATGTAAATAAATCTGCTGCATGACAACCTAGATGACGCCTGTCTGTCGGTACCGTGCCATGAAGCTCAAAACTTCGCAACTCAGAACTATCTCTGAAGTGATCTAACAAGTTTCTCTTGACACGACTCGAACATTCCTTGTGTTAGCGCGGAGCGTTCACGTCAGAATTCAGGTCTTGGTCTGCGGGAAGCCCATCCATTTATCCATATCAATCGCCGAAACTTAGTTTCTATTAAGTAGATTTCACTATAAAACATATAGAGTCAGACCAACAATTCGGCCTTTATTACGCCCTGAGAGAAGGTTGTTGTAAATATTGTGCAGGTGAGGCATGGTCTCAGGAACTTGGAACCATAAAATCTTCGCCCAGCGGTGATACCACGACGATGACGGATCAGGACCTACAACTTGGTGTCCTATGGGGTCTAGGATGGCCTCGGAGATTGCGGAATGCCTGTGGATTCTGGTGCACGCGTGTAGAATTATCGTGCCCTTAACCTACCCTGTGACTGTTCAGGTAAGGACAATACAGCTCCCCATGTAAGGGATTCAATTATTCAAGACCATGTCAGCACTGTGTGGCTTTATGTAAAATTCTTTCTTTCTTTTCTCTTTCTTTTCTGCTAAAGCAATAACGATGCATACAGATCTTATTTTGTTTAGAACAATCAGGCTGGTACGTAAGAGGACAGCTACTCGAGAACCACATAGATATGATGTCCTTTTGGCGCTATAGGTATGGGCCTAATTTATCAGCTAAACCTTGCAATACCCTGCGCTGTCGGTGATGAAGTCAATGGAACCGTCGGGCTGCGACTGTCCGCCGAAATTATCGGCGTCCTCTACGCCATGACACTTGGTGAAAAGTGAGCACGTCAAGAGTGGGCTTCCATTCTGTGTGTAGGAGATCAGGAACTGATGATATCATCATTGCATCAAGCGTACCTTCCGTTAACATCGTGGTAGGCTGAATTTAACATGTCAGGGAAAAGAAATATACGGAAAAAAAAAGCTTTACGATTAATGAAGTTGCATCCATCAACGCTGTTGCACATGTCGATACAGTCTAAAGGATTGGTGTGAGAAACGGCCAAGGAAGACAGGCTGTGAATTGGCATACCCTGAACTGTGTCAACCAAACCGTAGGTCATGTAGTCGTCCGCTTGAACGGCCCCAGTATAGTTCGAGAATGTCGGTTTGTAGACGATTGGGTGCTGAGGAGGCTTGGGGCAAAGGAAGCCCAGGTGCAATAGATCCAAGAGCCAGCAAATAAGCTATGTAGCTGCATGTCAGAGTTCGGTCGCTAAAACAGGACTGGAAGACCTACGCCGTCCTTCAACCAAGGCAAGGAGACGTGCAACCAGTCGGGATGATCGCCGTAGTACCATCCTGGCGAACACCCTGGCTTCCAGGGCGGGATGGGAGCGCCATAGTAGTTGCCTTTGTTGAGGTTGACACTGAGGGAGGACGAAACCGCGGCCGCCGTGGCATTCAAGGCCGCACCACGGACAGTGAGGGCAGTCGCAACGGTTATGAAGAGAGCAGAGAAGAAGCGCATTGTACTGAATGAAGACCTTGGATGGAGCTCAAGATGCTGAATGAAAAGTTTCAATACCTCTCCAATTTATAGAGACGCGTTCAGGTCCTGAGCGAGCAGATTTTTAAGGGCATATTATTCTGCCGACATGGCCAGTACCTGAGCGTAGATCTTGGGATCATGCGTGCCATTCAGCATAAGCAACTGCGTGTCAGAACAATTAGTTCCTTGATGGCCATAAGCGCTGAAAGTACCTGGATTGGTGAGCTCGAACTGGAACTCAGACTTGAACACGTTATCCTGCAGAGATCGCGAAAACGCGGCCGGCAGACGGTGACATGAAACGAAGCTTCCGATGGGAAGAAAACACCAGCACCTTTCGTCTGCGGAGCACTAAGTGATCCACCGCGTACCCACAAACGTGATCGAGAAACGAGGGAAAAGCGGCTATAGTTGAGCTTCGTGTCCCGGATCCGACATCAAAAAACTGTCAGCTTTGACGCGTCCAGTAATACGCCTATACTCCGAGATCATACGGCAGGTTCCATCATGATCCACCCAACAGTCGAGGTCGTTCAACAGGCGGACTAGTAGAACGTCCGAAAGAAGACGCTAAATGGAGAATGTCATACTAGTTCCCTGGCCAAGTCATTCATGTGTAGAGCAAGAAGAACCACAAGATATTATCCCCGAGACGTAAATGAACGGTCAGTGCGGCGGTGATGATAATTTTCACAACAAACCCGCACTTGACTGCCGTTCCTTGAGTGGCCTTGGCTCACCGTGATGTCATCACCGAACTGCCAATCAAAAGATATACAGGCACCCGTCGGACGGCGTCGACAACTTGAACGGTTCCAAATATTGGTCATACCACACTGTTGAGTATTTCTGGGCCCCAGGATCAGTAAGCATAGTCCAGGCAGTTGTCGAATTTGAAAGTGCAATAGAACGGAGCCGAGGACCTTGCTCGAGCCGTCGTCCGGAATGCTTTGAGAAGGCCATACTAACTAGCATATTCGAGCTTCATCATATGAGCAAACCGCAGACCTTTGCTTCAAGGTTTTCAGGTCCTTGATTATCGATGACGCGCGACACCGAGGAGTTTCCGAGATAACTTGAAAGACGGTCCTTGAGCATAAGTAAGTTACGATTTCACGTCGTGCTGAAAACGAAAAGGCAGCCCAGTTCAGTGAGAATTTTGATGTAGATTACATCATGTAGACACGTGAGGTATTACCCATTTCCAGTGAAGTCCTCGAGGTGTCCGTACTTGAGATGTAAGGATGAAAGGATAACGACAGGGGCTTCAAGCCCAAAAAAGATTGAACAAACAGCACAGCCACTGTCCCATCGCTCTACGTATAACCGCAACAATGGGAAGACATTCCTCCGCGCGCTCGCCCTCTCCCATTCGAAGGTACGATGAGCGTGATAGGGAGACAGAGCGTTCTAATCGTGACAGAAAATCCGCGAGAACAGACGATCGCGACGAACGAGATGAGCGTCATAAACGTCGACGTAGTCGGAGCCGGAGCAAGGAGAGAAATGATTCGTATCGACGTCAAGATAGAGATGACAGTAGGGAGCGCAGAAAAAAGTGAGCCTCGCCATGTTTTCCCCGTCTCTGCTCACTCTCTACAGGCGTAAACGAGACAAGTCAGAGGAACGCAAGGCCAGGAAGGTCGAGAAGAAGCGCATTAAAGAAGAGGAAGAAGCTCGTCAAGTCGCTGAGCTCAGTGTTTACAGTGCGACCGATAACCCTTTCCACGACGTCAACCTAGGGCAACAGTTCCGATGGCATAAGAAGAACGAAAGAGACAAAAAGGCGGGCTTGACGTACGCCGAGTCTCAGCGCCGCGATGCCATCCGGCGCCAGGAAGCCAAAGAAGAACTGGAACGTCTGAACAGGAGAAGGGCTGAACGTGAGGCTGACCAGCGTCTCAGGGAGGAAGAGGAACTCCGAATGCAACGTCTTCAGGAATCTGCACAGATGTCGGAATGGCTGTCGAAGGAGGGTGATTTCAGGTTGGAGCAGGAAAGAAAGCGGGCCACCATCAGGATTCAAGAAAAGCGGGCCAAGGCCATCGACTTCCTCGCTTTGAACTTGAAGTATGTGAATCCATCTACTGAAGATGAAGACGGTGGCGAAGAGGATGCCGGTTTGGAGATCGACTTGGATGAACCCTACAATATATTTGACGTGCGTAGTGTATACATTAATTCAGTCTCACCCTCATCTTCATCTAGAACCTTACCGACGAGCAAGTGGAGGAGCTGCATGACGACATCGAACGATATTTGACGTTAGAGCAGGTCCCTGTTAACATCGAGTTCTGGACTGTGCGCATTCGTATCTATCGGTTTCCAGACTATATACTAATATACACGTGAATTTAGAACATGATGGTCGTCTGTAAGGATCAGTTGGAAAGGATCAAAATCAGTGACCGAATGGGCATCGAAGCCGCCGCTGCTGTGGAAGCCGATATTACTGCATTACTGTCCGGGAAATCGTATGACGAACTCAGCTCTCTCCAACGACAAATCCAAGATAAGTTAACAAGCGGCGAAACAGTCGACAATGATTATTGGGAAAACTTGCTACGTAGGCTTCTCGTGTGGAAGGCAAAGGTAGAGTGCGCTTGCAGTGCTTATAATCCGTCACTAAATCATGTACATAGGCGAAGCTTAAAAGTTTCCACGAGGTAGTTGTCCGCAATCGTCTTGAACAATTGCGCAAACGTCAGCGCGACGAAGCTTTGCAAGCTCAAGAAGAACTTCTTGCTGGCGTGGCGAAATCAGCTTCTTCTAAACCTTGGATTCCTAAAGATGTCGAAGCAGATGTCCCGGTTCCTGAAGATGATGTCCATGATATAGAGGAATATGACCGGGCGATGAGTCCGCTGTTAATTGATATTACAAAACTATCAGTGGAGGACCGACAGATTGATATCCTAACGGAGAAAGAAGATCGCCGAGCTCTGGTAAGTCAATGCGACGTACTGCTGGAGTATGCTCACTGTCTTGTGTAGTTTGAACAGCGTAAGGCTGTTGCAGCTTCGAGATTCGTTGCCAAAGCTATCCAGCAGAGGGTCGAAACTCAAGATGAAGAAGCACCCAGTGGAGCTGATCTTGCTTCGGAGGCATTGTACCGGGCGGAGGCGGAGCGGGAACTCGATGAAGAGGAAGAGCTATTTAATCTGGAGGAGAACATTCCCAATCCAACCAGCTATAACTGGGAAGATAAGTATCGCCCGCGCAAACCTAGGTATTTCAACCGGGTCCACACTGGCTATGAGTGGAACAAGTATAATCAGACCCATTATGAGTACGCAAACTTTCACGTGGTTGTTTGATAAACTAACACCTACGATAGCACGGATAATCCACCTCCAAAAGTCGTCCAAGGCTACAAGGTATGTGTCCTTTTCGTCTTCGTTAGCTCGTGCCAACGTCGTCCCTTTAGTTCAACATCTTCTATCCTGACCTCATCGACAAATCGAAGGCGCCGACGTATAAGATTGTCAAGGAGCCTGGAAACGAAGATACAGTTCTGTTGCATTTCACTGCCGGTCCACCATATGAAGACATCGCTTTCAGAATCGTTAACAGGGAATGGGAATTTTCCCACAAACGGTAAGAGAATATTGTTGGACAAGCATTGGCATTGTCTTCAGTACTAAAAATCCTACAGCGGCTTCCGAAGTAGCTTTGACCGAGGCTGTCTATCTCTGTGGTTCAACTACAGACGCAATGTAAGGATGAATTGTTATCTTGACTTCCATGGAGACTCATTATATTACTCAATAGTTCTATCGCAAGTAGTTTTGTACGAGGGGTATATAGCAATCTGTGTACAACATATCTACGGTTATTTAATAGCGGCTTGCACCGTCACGTCGTGGGAGGTCGTGGATCGCCCGAACGGGCCGAACCTTGCAGAACACTAAGGAAGTTCGGCCACGTGATAGAGATCTATCATCGGTGGCTGTGATGTCAATGTAAGCTACCTCGGCGACCTCCCCTCATATAGCTGTCTTTCTCACCTTCGCCACTTTCATCTGAACGAATCTCTCAACCGTACAACGATACAACATCCCGTACCATGGATAATTCTAATTTGGTGGCCAAGATGGATGTCGATGAGGCTGCCATCGACGAAGGCCTCTACTCGCGTCAGCTGTAGGTGTATCTCCCATTTCTGCTGTTATGGGTATTGAACTAGCACTATCTAGATATGTGCTAGGCCATGAAGGTGATTTTCTTCAATTTCCATGAAATCCGTGCTCAACGATCTCCAGCAATGAAGAAAATGGCCGCATCGAACGTCCTTGTCGTCGGCGTCCAGGGTCTAGGTGTCGAGATAGGTCGCGTTTTCCTCTCATCTGACTCTTGTCTTGAGACTGACTCGATTCTCAGCCAAGGATGTTTCCCTAGCTGGGGTGAAATCCGTCACTATCTATGACCCAGAACCCGTAACCATACAGATTTGAGCTCCCAAGTATGTTCACAGCGTTAAAGTTTTCTTCGATGCTGACATATATCCAAGTTCTTCTTGAGGGAGGAGGATATCGGCAAGTCCCGAGCAGAGGCAACAGCTCCTCGATTGGCAGAGCTGAATGCATATGTTCCCGTACGAAACTTGGGTGGAAAGGCAGGACAGGCAATCACTACCGACCTCATCCAGGGCTTCCAGGTGTGTTTGTCAGCGTCGTATACTTTGACCGATTCTTAAGCATGTCAGGTCGTCGTCTTGTGTGGAGTTCCACTCGCCAAACAGCTTGAAATTAACGATTGGACGCACCAGAACGGCATCTCCTTTATATCTGCCGAAATACACGGACTGTTCGGGTGCGTCACTATTTCTCTATACTTATTCTATCCTTATTCTACATAGCTCTGTGTTCAACGACTTTGGGAGCAAGTTTACGTGTATGGATCCCACAGGCGAACAACCTCTGAGTGGCATGATCGTTTCTGTTGACCAGGTGAGCGATCAGTCGTTGTCTTAGGAAACGACAAATGCTGATTTGGCTATAGGATAGCGAAGGTCTTGTCACCTGCTTGGACGAGACTCGGCATGGCCTTGAAGATGGCGACTTCGTTACATTCACTGAAGTCCAAGGAATGACGGAGCTTAACGGCTGCGAACCACGTAAAATATCTGTGAAGGGGCCATACACGTTCACCATCGGTGATACTTCCAATCTTGGAATTTACAAGACAGGTGGTATCTTCACTCAAGTCAAGATGCCCAAGATCATCGAATTTGTACGCGTCTTCATCGTCTATCTTCGTGATGTCAACTTATCCACGCTTTTTAGAAATCCCTTCGGGAGTCCCTGCAGTCGCCAGAGTTCTTTATGACGGACTTCGCCAAGTTCGACAGGCCAGCCACCCTTCATGCTGGATTCCAGGCACTATCCGAATTCCAACGCACACACATCAACGGCTCCCTCGTCCCAGGAATCCCGCCGATGCTCAAGACGGTCCTTAGTCTTGCTAAGAAGCTCAATGGAGACATCGATGAGAAGATTGTAACCGAGTTGTCTTACCAAGCCACTGGCGACCTGTCACCCATGGTAGCAGTCATCGGTGGCTTCGTGGCCCAAGAAGTACTCAAAGCATGTTCAGCCAAGTTTCATCCTATGGTTCAACACCTATACTTCGATTCTCTTGAGTCCCTGCCTTCCGCTGTTCCTTCTGAGGAAGATTGCCGACCTACTGGTTCTCGATACGATGGTCAAATCGCAGTTTTCGGAAAACCTTCCAAAACAAAATTTCCAATCATCGTCAATTCCTTGTTGGATCTGGCGCTATTGGCTGTGAAATGCTGAAGAACTGGAGTATGATGGGATTAGCCACTGGTCCTGAGGGTGCCATTCGCGTGACTGATCTCGATACCATTGAGAAGAGTAACTTGAATCGACAATTCTTGTTCAGGCCAAAAGACATTGGCAAATTCAAGGCTGAAGTGGCGGCGGCGGCGGTTGCTGACATGAACCCTGATTTGAAGGGGAAAATCGTTACCAGTCAAGAAGCCGTAGGCCCAGCGTCGGAAAGTCAGATTCCTTGTTACCTCACTCGCAAAAAGATATACTGATCGGTTTGTAGATATTTACGGTGATGAGTTCTTTAGCTCTATTGATGGTGTTACCAACGCACTTGATAACGTGAAAGCTCGTCAGTTAGATTCCTACTGGTCTGATGCGTGGCTGACGGCATTTTCAAGGGTTGTATATGGATCAGCGATGTGTGTTCTATGAGAAGCCTTTGCTTGAATCCGGTACCCTAGGAACGAAGGGAAACACGCAGGTTGTTATTCCTCATCTGACTGAATCCTACGCGTCATCCCAGGACCCACCCGAGAAAGAAACACCCTCCTGTACAGTCAAGAACTTCCCGAACGCTATACAGCACACAATTGAGGTATGTTCTATCACGGATGTCGTCTGCAAGGTGTTGACGGTCGCGCAGTGGAGTCGACAACAACTCGACGTCCTCTTTGTCAAGCCTGCTCAAGCTGTGAATGCTTACCTCTCAGAGCCCAACTATCTCGAAAACACGCTCAAATATTCCGGCCAACATAAGGAGCAACTTGAACAGCTGGTTTCTTATCTTGTCACTGACAAGCCCCTGACATTTGAGGAGTGCATCGTCTGGGCCAGACTACAGTTCGAAGAGAAATATAACAATGACATCCGCCAGCTATTGTTCAGTTTGCCGAAAGACGCAACTACCAGCACTGGGACAACCCTTCTGGAGTGGTCCTAAGCGTGCTCCTGATCCACTGACCTTCAACTCAAGTGACGTGAGTGTGGGTCAACATATCAACGGACGCTTCTTACCCTTGTTATGCAGCCACTTCACATCCAATACATCATAGCCGCTGCCAATCTTCATGCCTTTAATTATGGGTTACGCGGAGAGACCGACGAGGCTGTCTACCGCAAAGTCGCCTGACTCAGTGATTGTACCGGAATTCACACCGCGTAGTGGCGTGAAGGTTCAGATCAATGACAGTGATCCTGTTCCTCAAGGCGAGAGCGAAGGAGATGGAGGTGGGCCTCTCTGTTCGTTCCTGCTAAGCAGCAGCTAATTAATATTGCCATTAGACGACAGTGACACCCTGATAACCAAGCTCCCTACGCCGTCCTCGCTTGCTGGATACCGATTGAATCCTGTTGAATTTGAGAAGGATGATGACACTAACCACCACATCGATTTCATCACTGCTGCATCGAATTTACGTGCGACGAATTACAGCATCAACCCGGCTGATCGCCACACAACGAAACAAATTGCTGGTAAGATTATACCGGCCATTGCGACAACCACAGCTCTCGTTACGGGCCTGGTTTGTTTCGAGTTGTACAAGGCACGTTATCCATAGTAGGTGTATCGTTCCTTTCTTACCCGTCTTTTGCAGATCATCGATGGGAAGAACAAATTCGAAGATTACAAGAATGGCTTTGTCAATCTTGCGTTGCCGTTCTTCGGTTTCTCGGAGCCAATTGCCGCCGCAAAGAACAAGTATGGCTCTACGGAATGGACGCTTTGGGACAGGTTCGAATTCAAGAATGACCCTACCCTGCAAGAGATTGTCGCATGGTTCAACGAGAAGCATAAGCTCGATGTCGGCATGGTCAGCCAAGGCGTGAGCATGCTGTGGAGTTCTTTCATGCTCAAGCCGAAGGTTTGTATTTTACTATCTACGTCTAATTCATTTGCACTGACCTGAATGTGTGTGCGAACAGGTAAGCAAGGATCGGCTTGAAATGAAATTCAGCAAGCTCGTGGAAAGTGTCAGCAAAAAGCCGATTGCTCCTCACGTTAAACATTTGCTAGTAGAAGTGCTTGTCATGGATGAAGAAGGGGAGGATGTTGAGGTATGATTGCTCCCCACCTAAACTGCAGTGTAGCTTATCCTATGCGACAGGTGCCATTCATTGTTGTTCGAATCTAGGTTTACGTTGTGAAGAAAGAAATGTGTAATAGTGTGTTGTAATACTCATGCCTTCTGTCGAGCTTTAGAATAATTTTTATGTCGACCATCTACTCGATCTGAATATCTCCCAATCTCCAAAACGAGCGATGATACACATGCGTTCCCTTATCGAGACTTCCTCGGCTTTAGGTGTGCGACGGAATTGTGGAGATGCTATAAAGGACAGAGATATCAGAAAATCATTGCATCTGTTCCAGAATGTCTCTATATTACGCACCTGTCTTAGCGCTTGAGAGTCGCTGAACGATCTGTTGCATTTCTTACAAAACTCATGTCCCAGGGCTTGACAATGATCGTGAAAGCCCAATGAAGAGAATATGCGGTCAGTCCCACACGCATTGCACTGTAGCTCAAGATCTTCATCTGAACTGTCCGAACTGCTTGTGGAAAGGTCAGTATCGTCGTTATGTACCGCTGCGTTGGCTAAGTGCTTCATTGTGTTTTAGTGAACGAGGGAAAAGGATATGAGAAAAATACTTGCTTGGTCGCGGGCATGTTTGTCAATGAATGATCTCTTGCAATCAGCACAAAATCCATGACCTTTTCGACGACAGTGATCGCGGAACAGTCTGAGAGATGAAAACTCCGCGTCACATACGTCACATTCGTAGGAGTCGTAGTCATAACGAGAATCCCCGCGGTGTGCCTCAGCGTTCTGAAAATGCTAGGTAATTATTCATTGAGCGTGTGGTTTTCAATTTCAGACGTTCCACGTACCTGTGATCGTGCTCCTTCATCAACAAATGATCTAGTACACTTGCTACAATATGCATGACCCTTTCCGCGACAATGGTTGCGGAAGTTCTGAACGGTGTAGTACTTTCCGACCCCACAGACATTGCATTCATATAGTTCATCAACCTCCGAACTTTCATCGTCGTCTGGATCAGAAATGAAATGACAGTCCGCGGGACGCTTTCATGGGCGTCTCAGGGTACACGAGTAGAAAACATCGATCGCTGCTCACCCACTGGCTCAGAGTCACTTGCATGTAGTCAGTCTGGATAGGCCCCATCGCTGCGGCTTGCCTGCCCGTACTGTCCGCTACCCTTAGCATTGAGTCAGGGAGATTAGGTATTGCGCAACCGCCTGAGCCGACTTCCTCCAAGTCCAGGGATTGAGCAGGTATGCCCTTCGCTCTACTCTGAACGACCGCACTGCATGTAAATATGTGGTGATTCCTTTGTTGATATTGAGAAAAACAACCTGACTTACACCAAACCGACGATAGAAGCCAAAATTCCGAAAACAGTCACATGAATCGGATTACTTCGATAAGCACCGAGGACGGCAGCGGTAGCAAAGCAGAAAACTAAGAGTTGCAAGAAATCTTGTGTTCGTGAATGTCGGTAGATTTTGCTGAGACTCCAGGTAGTAGACATCTCAGTGGCGAGGCTGTGGAAGCAAGATCTCAAGACCTTTGGACTTTCAAGGTTGGACTTCGTCATCGAAGATCACATGGAAGCTTTAGCTTCGGCGAACTCAATGTCAATCGGATTATCAGCACTAAGATCTGGGGTGCGAAACAAGGGTTGCGGACTGACAAAGTGCATGGCACAGCAGGAGAGCAGAATCGGCATTGAGCCTGACCAAGCAAGACGGTGTTGAAAGTTCGAAAACGCTCGGCAATTTGCGGGAATTTCACTGTCAGTCCTGGATTTTCCTTTCAACTTTCATCGTGAGAATTACTCGAGCAATCTACATCCTGGCATCGCCTCATGCATGTCTAGAGACATCAGAAGGCGGCACTGTCACGTAATCTACATGATATCCACATACACGCGTTAGACAGCTCTAACTGTCACCATGAGTTTTCAACACTGCAAGCCACAGCCGCACCTGTCCTACTCCAGTCCACCGATGAGGATCCACGAAATTCCCAGTAAGATCATCGAACACGAACGAGATCTTCGGCTCTTGACTGCGATTGAAGATAAACCCGTGCGATTTGTTTGGCATGCGTTCTATCAAGAAGAAACTGAAGACCCAACAGCGCCCTTCTGATATAGCTGTCAATACCCCGGACGTAACGTTACCTCCACAACCCCAAGCGCCGGAAAGCTGTTCAGTAAGTAAGCATCGTTTCCTACCTAAGGGCTCGTCTTATGACGTTTCGATCAGCGTCAAAGTGAAGACAGCCATCATTTTCAGAATAAGGATGTTCATTTGTGTCTCGATCTTCTGAAGCGCTACGCCAGGACAGCCCACCTTTATGATAAGGCGCGCTTCGAGCTCTGGCACAAACGATTAGATCTACAACTCCTCTTTGTAAGTTTTGCATTCAGACTGGCTTCAGATGTATCTCATTGTTCTATTCTCCCTTACAGGCCGGCATATTCTCTGCAATCATTTTACCTTTGATTGCGGAAACCTACTCATTCCTGTCCGAGCCTGGCCCGCCTGCGTATGCAATACGCATCAATGTTTTCCTTGCGATTTCTCTGGTAATCAGCGTAACGACTGCAGTATTCTCTTTGCACTGCAAGCAGTGGATGGATGGATACGACGTAAGTGAAATTGCGCCAGGTCGACCAACTCGAAATAAATTAACGTCTTGCAGGTCGATCTTCTTCCCCGTTCCGAGGCCGCTGATGACCTTGAAACTTTGCTTCATGCTTGCAGAATACATCAGTTTGTGAGCAACTTGTATGACAAATTATGCACCACAAAATCTCATTACCATTGCCCTCTAGCGCTTTCAAGCTCTTGTACAATATCGTTTCCCGTCTATTGTCGCTATGGGTGCTATGCTCATCTACGCCTCCATTTCCTGTTTTTCTATCGCTTTGGTCGACTTCTTCTGGCATTTGTACCGCCCCATTGGGATAATGCTGGCTGTCCTTATCGGGGTGATCCTCTCGTTACATATTTTCACAAGTCTCCAGCCCTGCTTCTCATCGGCTTCACCTTTCAAGTCACCATTATCCTATCTTCTGGTAAACCTTTGGCTCGGAGCTCTTGACGGCCGACCGGCATTGAATGGGAAATCCGAACAACGGGAGAACATGGATGTGGAATCCATGAAACGTAATTTAGACAGCGCAATAACTCAGTGTTCGACGTCTGGCGCTCTACAGTGTCCTATGGGATATCCGTGAATGTTTTCTTATGGTAGATCTGACCGGAGCAGCTCCGAGCCGACGTTCACAATCTAAATTGTACATCTACTTATTGGTAAATAGGTGTCATTGTTGACAATGGAGCATAGCGGGTAGATTACGCAAGGTTCACTATATTCATTTCTGATGAATGTGTTGTATACATAACGTATGTGCTGATAACAATATACGTTCTATAAGAGCCAATGACTAGATTAAAAACTTACTGCAGGCCTCTACCAGTAAAATTAATCCACGGTGTTATGGTATAGAATAACCGAAAGCAGAGCAAAGCAATAAATCAATCCTTAAGCGAATGTCAATCATCCCAACTTAAGACAAGTGCACCGATATCCGGTATCGTGAAGGTGCAGGGCTCACCCTGATTGGAGTCCGGTGACTGTCAGAATACTCCATCAGCTGTTATTCATGAAAAGTTAGAAACACCAACCTCCGGTCCTATTGTGTCACTTCCAACCGAGAGTCCATCTACACCCGTCCCTGGGATATCCGGGGCAAATCGTCCCTTCCTTCCTCTACTCGTTGTAGCAGTAGCTCCGTAGTCCTTGATAAGCCGTACATTAAGGATGGGAGTCCGCCTGTATTCGTCCATCCTTTCATTTGAAGAAGTGCGACGACCGGAAGGAGACGATGTGCGGGAGCCACTATGGCTCTGGCTGTGGGAGTAATTCCGTGATGAAGACATTGTCAATGCAGATATCCTGTAGTGGGAGTTGGAACGCGACAACGAGGATTGTGGCAAAGGTTGATTGTGAAGGTTGAAAGGGATTTGAGAGTTTACGTTTACCATTTTACTACACAATCATAAGTATAATATGTTCGCGGAAAATCGTTAGCTTACCCCTCTTTCGAACGCACAATAGTTCCGAGCTTATCCTGCAACCTTTGGTGATCTATAACGATGACGTTGGGAATTGCTGGTCTAGAACTCAATATTATGAAGGATAAAAGGGGACGTCCATCTGTGTGCTCACGATAAGGAGTCGGCAGACGGAAGTATGAGGCGGGCTTCTTCGTCGTTGGGCACGATCTGGGTACGTATTAGCTTCAGCCTTTGACAACGAGGTTGATGATTGTAGTAAACATACATAATCTTTCGAGCGTTTTCGCCGGCAGCATGAGAAGATCGAAATGAAGAAAGTAGACATTGAGTGAAAAGACGACCGTAAAGGAGCAAAGACAAGAAACGAAAGAAGAAAAATTGCTGTGACGTGACAAATGAAATCTCTTCTTGTTCGCATTGCCTTTTATGGTATTCACCGCTTTCTAATTGGCAATTGGCTCAATCTCCAACTCCTAATTTCCAATGACGATAAGAGTCAAAGATGCGTGTATAATATTCGAGATGTTATGACAATCAGATCACAGATAGGTATCCATGAGCATGATTTACTCGATTCCTATAGGGAACACAAATACACCAGTGGGATCGTACTGCTTTTTCATACCTTCAAGCCTCCGATAGTGAGATTTGTAGTAGAGATGCTGCCCTGCATTCTAGAACATGAGGAGCAGGGATCATATGGGTTTAACACACGCACAATCTCTAAGACGGTCATCAGGGTAATTAACATATGCTCCATAATCCCACCCAGGATGCATGGCGGTCGTGATGTTATTGACGAGACCTGGAATGATGAAGAATTACCATATGGACAATCACGTATTACGAGAGACCTACGATCCAAGAAAGCGAAGCCATCATCAGGATAAGGCGGCGTATTATTGAAGGTGGCTGCATAGAACTGTATCGTAAACAATGCACTTCTCGTCGCAAATGACGTTGAGTCAACGGGAATCGTATTGATGGCTGAGTTTCCGCCCCCATATAGCTCGGCTTGCATGAACCAGTTCTGATAAAATATATTAAACGGTACAGCACAACTGGAGTAAATCTTACTGTATCAGAAGTATACCCTTCATACGCTAGATATTTCATGAATGCTTCAGATGCTTTGTAAGTCATCGGGTCGTCCTGCGGAGTCATCAACGATTTGGCGTAGAATGTGTTGGTCCCGTCAGGTCCTGCAGTATGCGTGTCAAGAACACCACCACCCAAGTCCTCCAGTGCACTGATCCAGGTTCCATTCCCCGTGAATCTTATATTGGTCGGAGGCGGCATAACTGCTAGGAAGGGCGCGAATGTCTTATTCAGCGCTGCCTCAGATTCGCCAAAGAATCCGCCTGTGATCGCAAAGGTGACATTCCCCGCTTCGCCACCTTTTGTGAGAACGACCTCAGCTCCAAATTCGGCTGGGATGTCCGTCATAGCATATTCCTGGAACTTGACGAGGGAGGTTGCGGCATCTTCATACTTCATCTGCCAATTATAGCTAAAAATGACCGCGTACGAAGGTGCTGGTAACGTAGACATCTTCATAGATGTGATGATACCAAATGAGCTCGCGGCACCTCTCAAAGCCTTGAAACAATTGTTGCACATCAGTGGCGGCGAACCATATACAAGTCGCCACATACCCAGAAAAGTTCTGGGTTGACATCATTTGATGTAGAAGTGATGGTTCCATTGGCCAGAACGACCGTCATCGACACAATTCTGTCCATTATTAGACCCCACATGCGGGACGCAAACCCAAAGCCACCGCCAGCTATCAACGAGGGTTAATTGTTGATTATTCATTTGTTGACGAGCACGAACCAGCGTGTCCACCAATGCCAACATATGGGCAGCTTCCATGAGGGAGGCCTCGCCCTACATCGTTCAAAGCGAGTGCTATGTCTCCCAATCTCAAACCAGTTTCGATTGTTGCGATTCCGGAAGATGCGTCGTATTGCAAGGCCGTCAAATTGCTTAAATCGATGACGAGGACATCATTTTCGCCTCCCAGCCCATTTGCAATGTAACTATGCTGTCAAAGTGACCGGGAATAAGTTTATTTGCCAGCTGTGATTTTAGCAAGAAAGGTACCCCGCCACCCCTGGCTACAACTCGAAGTTTTTCAGAGTGTCCAAGTTGAACTACAGTTGAAACCTCGCGAACCGTCGAAGGGTATACCACAGCAGCGGGAGAGAAGTCGAATCTCAAGTTGACTTACGAAATGGGTAGTAAGCGCAAGGACAAAAGAATATCGGCGTAGATATAAATACTTACACGGCTTGCTTGCTGTCTCGTATGCAGAACTCCCAGGAAAGACAGCAGTAATACCAGCATCATCCAATCCATGTTCCAAAGTACTCTGACAGAAGACTAAGGCAGCACAAAAAGCAAGAATGAAGCCGACAGCAGAAATCATGGAAGCTTAGATAGGCCGGGCGTTCCTTCCATTCGTTTAAATAGGGAAGCTCATCGCATGTGCTAGGTCCAGGTGACAAGATGTGTAGGTATCATCGCAGCTTCTTCTTCTAGAGCCAGGACTTACTCTGCGGAATATTGTCGGCATGTGTTTCGCTGTCAGCGAAACCGGGAAGACGGACCGCAACAGCTGAGTACCTAGTGTATAGCCACTTCCAGGAACCATACTCTCCAATCGCGTATACGTAGGCCAGTAGCAAGTACAGGATGTCGGTCCTCGAAGAGCATGGTTTACCATATCGGTGCTAGTGCGTTTCTGGCCGTTCCTTTTCTAAGATGATCAAATACTAATTCGTCTGCGCCGTGCAGCCCGTGCTATCAACTTAGCGTAGGTCACGGTCGCGGTCAAGGGTTGATGGGGGTGAAGGTGTACGCTTCAAGTATCATATACGGATTGTACTACATGTTCTTTCATAGAGGGTCATTGCCAAAATCAGTGTTTTTTTTTGTGGAACGTTTGGGTTAGCTTCGCACGCCTCGCTGCGCGAGGGCTCCTCTGGCCAGCAGGGAGGCACGCCAAGGGCGTTGTGGTCAGCCCGTTAATGATCCAGGGCCTATGACCCCGGGAGCTTGAATTTTGCCGTGTTTGAGATGATTTTCCGGGAGAAAGTTATGCTCTTACTACTGTCCACTCCAGGAAATGCGTTTACGCATGGGGTCGTGTCGTGAACCTGCCCAGTGTGGGACTCAGTTGTTCACACAACTTGTGGTAAGAGGAAACGGAAGCGTGTTGCAACCGTATCCTGTGAAAACATTGGCATAACTACTTACTTACCTACGTACGTACGCGTGTACTGTGAGATGAAGTCGGGAGAAGGAATGTAGGGGGGAAGTATCCTACGACAATGCGGAAGATAGGAGGGAAATGGTAACAGATGAAGCTTCGGGAGGTAAAGGAGAATAGATGTTTTATGGGTTTTATGCGAAAGACCATCGGTCATATGCGTAAAAATGTCTTGCATCCAGAGACAAAAGACACCACGTAAGAAACAAGGGCGAAAACGTACATCGAGAAAAAGCATATGATGCGACGTGGAAGCGTGGATTAGGTAGGTGTGAACGTTACAAAGAGGGGGGAAGAGTAAAATATGTCATGGCAAGGAGAAGAAACGCAGTGAGAGCAAAAAAACCGCGACAGTAGTACTACACCATAAAAAGTCTCGTGTAGTCTCTGCGACGAAGATGGCTTGCTACCCATCCTCTCTGGATATCCAGAAAAGATGAAGTTGGGTGGATGGAGGGCCGATTGTGTGATGCGGAAAATATATATGCGAACCGGGGCCGAGTGTCGATGAGTGGAAGAATGATGAATGTAGTGAAACAGACAAGGAAGCTGGACCGAGGGGACCATAGAACCGGTTATTGACAATAATAATAGGTACAAGCCCAGTTGGCTGAAAAAGAGAGAGTGAAAATAGTCCACCAAGTGCAGTAGTGTCATCGGTGGTTCAAGTCGGCGTAATGTATAAACAGTGGATTGCTGACAAGAATATGCGGTCTAGGGGGAATCGAGCATTCTGTGGTTTGTTCCTGGAAAAAAACCCGAGAAAACGAGGGCGACGTGCTCAAGTCCTGAGCCAAGCAGTTTGGTAACTGACACTGTGATGAGGAGCAAACGTAGGTGCAGGATACGCCTGGCCATGCAGACCCCACTGTCCATCCATCTTGGAGGAGATGGAGCTTCGTTTGCAGTCATACGGATGTCACTGCAGCGATATTGGAACTGGGACTGCGAGTATGAGCGCAGGTGATTACGACTATCTGTAGTGTCTTGGTAAGGTTGCGAATGCGAACGAGAATGTGAAACTGGAATGGGAAGAACAAGCTGCGGATGGCTGTAAACGGGAAGGGTGGGATGGCGAAGAGACGCCATATCGTACGCGTAGGCCACGGTCATCGGAGCATGCTGTACATAGGTACCGCCTGTAGGCCAATGATGACCTTGATATCCCACGTCGCACTGAGGGTATGCAGGTATCATATGATAGGGAACTGCATTCAACGGAGGTGGCTGTACTGCGATATACTGCGCGCTACCGCGGTTCCTGTCCCTTAAGATGGGTTCATCTCCTGCAGGACTCCACTTGGCAGGAGGGGGCAGTCCTTTGACGGGTTGCGCATTGCGCCTATCCCAACCGGATGAGACGTGGGAATCATTCTCCCTAGAGCCATTGCTATAGGTAGAACTGGCACCACTAACCCGTCGTTTGGGTATATATTCCTCACGGAGGGGACCACCTTCATCGATGTCAAACTCGGCGAGCTCTACTGTCATGGCTTGCTCTCTCTCTAGTTTTTCTCTCCGGCGTTCCTCCAAGCCAAGGAACACGGGCTGGGGATGAGAGGGATCGAAGTTGCAGACAGCCGGTGCCTGGATGATCTCATCGATGGCCTTGCGAATAATGGAGTGTGGATTAGCCGACGGACGTGAAATGGGTTGAGGATGAGACGATGATAATGACAAATGGTACGACATCATGTGCGAAAGCCACTGTGACCAATGTTCATTGGTAATCGACAAGTCATATCCGAAGATGTCCAAGGCAAGGGACTCGAGATGATTCAGCGCATGGATGGGAACACTAGAGATTGTATGCCTTGACAAATAAATGAGTGCGACAACACGGATGAGTAAAGCACAAGCTTACCAAGTCTTATTCGAAAATGTATGATCATCAAGCCACTTATTGGCGAGCATGCACCCCAAAACCGCAAGACGGAAGGGCGCACTAGCTTCCATCATCTCTTGATTGTGCCCGTGATCTGTGCCGAGGAGAGCCGCTCTGAACCGAAGCTCTTTGACGTCTTCATCGTTGATGTTAATCGTTCCGAACGAGACCGGGAGTCGAACAATATACCAAAGAGCCAGGTAGATGGCGGAAGGCTGCAAGAGGGTAGACAATAGCAGAGAATGAATGAGAGAAGCAAGGTATTCAGGAGGTGCCCTTGGATACTGCCTCGAAAAGGTGGGTCTGGACATAAACGTGAGTAAACAAGGCGAAACGAGGAACAGGAAACGTACGGTGTGCCGCGGAAAGGGAAGGCACCCTCAGTAGTACAAGTCTTCCAGATGTAATTTGCAATCCATTCGGATAGCGGCTCGGCCAACTTTTTGTATCCAACAGATGCAGACGGAGTCACTACCTCGGGAGCTAGGATTGGCTCTTTGGGTTCTTCGACGATGGACGGCTGCGGCTGATAATAATCATACTCGCACTTGTTGATGCCGTAGGGCATATCGTCAGTAGAGATAGCAGGAATACCATATTCGCCATCGTAACCATCTGCTGCGACAGCGCGGTCGACGAAGTCGGCAAATGGAGTAGCAGGCCCGATAGGACTTGAGCCGCTATTATCACCAGGAGATGGTTCTTCAAAGATGGGTGAAAATGCGCCTCTCTCGTACGAAGCCGTCGAAGCCGCGTGGATGGACATCTTGATATCACCCTGTTGCAGTTCTGCAGGGGAGCCATCACTCCACGGGCCGCCAGAGTGGGGCTGGCTGACGGTAGAACCTTCTGAACTCATCTCGTCGTCGGCGTCACCGTCGATGGGAGAAGAGTGCAGGGCGGGGGACTGAAGAAAATTGAACAGGGGCGGAATGCACGCTTCAGCGTGCGCTCCTTTAATAACAGACGCGTTGGCCGCGACAGCTAACCCTTGGGAAAAATCCTGCTCTGCACAGCGGCCCACAAGACGAGAGTCCTCCTCCCAAATCCTGCGAGGCTTTGTCCTCCTCCACGATGGCAGCGAGTTGATCCACTGCTCGCGGGTGCCAAAGGAGGGAGGTGGGCCCGTGGGGGCCACGGGGAGGGAGCAAGTTAGACCGGAAAAGGGATTGGAGTGGCCGTCGTCGATGTGATGTTTCTTGATAACGGGGTGCGCAGGCTGTTTTGTGTGAACTGGAACTGGAACTGGCATCTGCAGGTGGATAGAACCGAAGATATCGAGCACTGCGGACACAACGGAGTCAGCAGCTGCGTCGATACTTGGATCCAATGTCGCTCTTTCGAATGAACGAGCGAGAAAGTCGAGCGAGCGAGGAAAAAAGGGGGTCGTAAGGGGTGTCGTGAAAAAGAGAAGAGAAGAGAAAAAGTCGGGGTCGAGAGCTGTCGAAGGTCGAATCGATGGCAGACGCACAGCAAAGGCGTGCCTTTTGGATGGTCCGAGCTAGCTGCTGGGCTGCTGGGCTGCTACTGGGCTGCTGGAGAAAAAACGCAACGGTGGCGTCCTTGGCTGGTGCCGGGGAAGCTTACGCCTGCAATTTTTTCAGCAAGGCAAAGAGCGCAGTGTACCCTCTTCAGTCTCGGCTGACGGTGGTATATGGAACAGAGAGACCTGGCAACAGAATCGACGGGATGAGGTCGACGTCGCACACGGTGGAGGGATGGTCACTTTTTGGGCTGACTGCCACGCCTTATATATCTGCTTAGGTAAGTGACTATGACTCGGTTGCTCCGTCCGTCATGCGAACGCATCCATTTACGGCATGAGACACCTAGATGGATGTAATTGAATCTATGAGATGCTGCCCTTGCCCTTGCTCCCCAACTGCGCTGCTGTCTGTGCTTGGCCTAGGTAGTCCTAGCTTCGCCACCGTACCTGGCAAACCCTCCTGTTATCCTATTCTGAAAAATTTTCCTGATCGATCGCAACAGAGTACCCCGTGAGTGAACCCGGAGCACTGTGTATCACCGGATTTCTTGATTAGTACCCCACTGGTGCCCAGCGATTCCATCTATACTGCGGTTCGAGTCATATTTTACGTACCTGTGGGTTGGCCGAGACATTCCTTATATATATACTCCGCCTCCTGCCTCGCGCAGCTCGCGGTATGACGAGGCCGGGTTTTGTGTATATCAATGGGTCTGTGTTACGGCGAGCGACCTCCCAACACGTGTTGGTACAATGAGCCATGCGGAATCCCGATGGTTCGAGCCAAATGAAACACGCCCAGACGACCAAGAATACCAATCAGGCCGCTCATGCGTGTTCCGAACGAGGACGGCAGAGACAGAAACGTTCCGGAGATTGACCACCGCTCGGAGCAGTACGATATCAAGATCGACAGGGAAGAAACAAACGATGGTGACAGAGACATAGGTTTCCAGTGTGTACTCCGGCGATACCCACATTCCCTGCCGATAGTACACGTTATTGTGCGGCATGTCCCAGCCTACGTGAGATTCCATGGACCAAGTGAGAATAGTAGTATACTTTCAGACCAGGAGATCATGATTCACTACAGATTTGAACTAATTGATAAAGGTTGTCAAGATAAACTCATTTCGGTAGAGTGGAGTTGAAGCGAAGATACAAGGGTAAACGCAACCAGAGAGAAGCTAACCCCCGTTGAGATGGAGAGGATACCGGGAACCCTACATGTCCCTGTACCTACTGATGCTTGTGGGATCAGTCTGGAATAAAGATAAAAATAAAATATCCAAAAGAAGACAAAAAGGAAATGAAGGAGGGAAAAGTTTGATCACACATCATGCATCATGACGTACTTGTTTGGCAGAAAATTCCATGTCAAGCAATCCCGTTAGGCTCTTGACTCCATACTACCATTCAACTTATGCAGCTCCATTAAACGCGTCAAAATGTCGTTTATCGGGCCGAACATAGAAGGAAATGGTGTGAACAACGCGAATCAGGACTCGATCACTCTCGGGCAACTGAGAACTATGGTCAACTCTATACCTAAACCGAAAGTACGTGCCTCCCTTCTCCTACATCGGTTAAAGGCTAAGAATCGATCTAGCAATGGTGGTACGACTACAACTACGACGATGAAGACACAGTTATGAACGAGATCGACGAGCTATACTCGTATGTCGAGATGCCTCAAGTTGCGGAGAATTTAAGGGCGTGGCACGGATCTTTCGATGGAGGTGGGCAAGCTGCATCGCTGAACATTTTCAAATGTAACATTTCCCAAGAATGGACTAAGACCTCACTTCCTCAGCGCAAAGCACACGTTGAACTGCTACTTGAAGGACTCGAACATCGAGATGCTGTGATTCGCTTTACAAATGCGAGGCGGCTTTTCTACATCGTCCAAGGTTCGACTTTTTCTATATGATAGTCGGCGCAACATGATTGGTTCGTAGGGACTTTTGCGGAAACTGGATCGCCAGAACATCAGCTCCACTGGATTTTTGAGAATTGCAAAATTGTCCGAGCAGCGAACGGTGTCAGCGCGATCGTGGAAGCCATGAAAATTGCGAGTTCGAAACATGATTTGCTATGGCAAGCAACTAGAATTCTACTATCTGGAAGGTTCACTTATACTTGTGCTTGTCCTCAAACAGCAGTCTCACGGACACTGACATCGCACATCTGCGTGTTACACCTGAAGAGAAGTCTAATCTCCTGGAAGAAGTATTGACAGAGCTTTCCGTCTACGTCGGGATGTTGTATCATTTAATTGAGATATTCAAGGGATACGATGAGTTCGCAGACGAACTAAGTACGTGGATGGTGCTCTGAATTTTCTTTTTCGTACTAATGGATTATCGAAGTGAGTTTGGACCCACCCCTTCCTGTATACGTGTTTAGTGTCGTCTCTGGTTTACGTGATAAAAGTGCCAAAGGATATCCTGTGAAAAAGGTGAAAAAGCTTTCATTCAGGGACGACTTCACACTCAAACATCCTCAGCTCTTGTTGCTTCTTTGGAAGACCTTGTTAGCTTGCTTTGGCGGGTACCGGGACTATGCTAGGGTCAAAAAACTTGCGAGAGAATTGGGAGGACTTTCAAATAGTCCCGAGGCACCTGAAGGTGGCTTACTTTGCTTCCCCCTTTACACTATCTGACACGAATACAGATGCCACCATCATCAAGTCGTCGCCATTTGACATTGAGGCATTCCGCCAAGAAACCTTTGTCAAGTACCCTACTTTCACCCCTTCTCCACCTCCAGCTGTCGAGTCCCCCATTCCTAAATTAGCAAATTCCAACTTCACGTCTAAGCTAGCACAAGCATTCTCTCCCATTCCAGTGCGCCATCACTATCACAACGATGAGTCGGAGAATCAACCCAGTCTTCCTCCACACAATAACATGATGTTCCTCCATCAGCACAATAACGGATATCGTCCTATCCCTCAACCAGCGACGCCTGCTCCCTCCCCACCCCCTGCCGTCGGTCCAAAGCCGAAGAAACAGCAGTATCAAACGGACCAGAACCGACCGTTCTTGTTCCCCTTCTCGAAAAGCCAGAGCAAAGATGCCAGGCTCGTGCCTTTTGCCATCGATGAGGCCGACAAACTGTATTCTAGGCATATGTACGTTAGCTTGTCATTAACTCAAATGTGGCGAACAAGAGAGGATTGTATGACGTTTGAGAGCGGGTTGGATCATATGCCAGGGTCCGAGGGTGAATTCGAGCCGTCTACTTTCACAGCAAAAGTAAGTCCTTTCGTCTTCAGTTCGGTCCCATGGAATCTTAAGACTTCATATAGGAGTCGGAATCGGCTGAGCCGTTGCCTGACGTCGCTCTTCTAGACGCCAAAATTGCCGAGGCGACTGAGGCGGTGGAGCGTGCTGAAACTGCAGCGGAGAAGAGAAAGGCGAAAGAACGACGAGAGGATTTGATGCGCCTGAAACGCGTGGAGCAGATATATGCAAGTTTGTCTTTTGAACTTTTGAACGTCAATTGATTTAGCTTTATTAGAGTGCTGGTCTACCTGTATTATCTGGGTGGGTTCTGGTTTGTCTCAAGCTACTGTTGGCCACAGTCACAGCAGGCACGAACATGCCACTTCCCCAAGCAGCCACAATGTTCCCTGGCGTTGCCTCGCGTAAGTTGTTACTTTTGCGCAGCCCCTCCTGGACTCAAGCAACATAGCGCAAGAGCCTCCCATCCCCCCTCCTACACCCACTCTGGATGAACTTGATGTCACTCGACACCGGGAAATTACTTCCAAGGCTGTATCCGCAATTCTGCTCATGGTTTTGAAATGGTTCAAAGTTTCACGTGAGTCCATCCGTGCCCATCCACTTGAATGCATCTCGACGATATCCTACTTCAGACGTAATGAAATTCCATCACTTGGGACAGCTGCTACTGGACACAAATTGCTTGCTGCTGCTTCTGAAGATGTTCGGGTTGCAAGAAGTCTCCACGTCTCTTGTAGCGCGTAATGATTCCCCTGAAAACAAGTCAGTCATAACTCCTTCCTTAATATTAGTTTTGTGATCAATGGCCTGTTCCAGCTTCTTCCGATATTGTTATCTCCATTTCTCCAAAAACCCTCAACCGATGCGGCCGGAAGACTCGATGCTAAGACCACCAAGGCAGACAATCACGAAGACCCGTACCTTGCCCAACGGAGATATTCTGGAGGAAGAGGTTGAGATGGTTACTGATTTCTCGTGGAGAAACTTCTTTTCGACGATCAATTTTGCGAAGATTATGCAGAAGCTGTCGAAACACCGATCACATAGAATTTGGATGTTAATCCAATACAAAAGCTCTGTAAGTGACTAAGAAGCACAAACCAGTGATGAACTAATAATGCTGTTAATTAGGCAGTATTGAAGCGTATTCTGAGGGTTCAGCACCCGATGCTGCAATTACACTTACTCAAGTTGCTCAAAAGTCAAGTTCCATTCTGTGGTCGGAAGTGGAGACAAAGTAAGGATGACTATGGGCCTATTGGTCAACTCATATATTCTTCCCAGGCAATATGAAACTCATTACGGCCATATATTTGAACTGCAGGCCAGATCTCCGAGATGAATGGCTGACGGGTTCAGAAAATGACGATGCCGCTGACGCCTCTGTAGGTTGAAAGGTCTATGAATATCCTATTCTGACCACTTTCTTCATCAGGCCCAGGAGACCGCTTTGCGTCACCTCGTCAAATTCTGTAAGTCAGGGTTCCCGGTTTTACTCTGCGCTTCCTAACCGAAGTCACCCAGACAACACCAAGCGATATGGTACCAACGCGACCGCAAATCAATTCAACCCATTACATCGCCGTTCAGGGAGCATGTCGCATCACATAGAAGGTCTCCATCCCGGTCCGGAGCTTTCTGGCATCATCCGGCCCAATGGAACGCCCAACATTGTGGATGCGGACGTGTTCCCTCCGGCTCGTTCTCAAGCGCCGGATCCCTCGATATTCCTCCCTTACACGGCGGAGGATATCAACTTTGAGGATGAGTACGAGGAGTACATATCCGACCTCGGATGGTCCGATGAACAGGGCGGCCCGTTATTCGAGGGAACTTCTGCCTGGCATCGATTCCCGGTGGATTTTGCTGCTGATATTGCCGATGGTATAAGCGATAGCGAGAGTATTGTGTCTATAGGTGATCTGGGTGATGATGCTCGGCTAAACCGGGACGAACCGCAAGGTCATGACGAGAATAGGAATGACTGGGAGGTTCGCACTCTCCATTCCTGTTTGCTTTTTGCTCATTTATCTGTCGCTTTCCAGCATATGAGTCCCAAGACGATGGCTGCATTGCCTAAATCCCCCGCTGGCGGAAGACGTTCGAGCTCTGGGAGCGGTCTACGTCCTGTCATACCTTTCGGCTTGGACAGTG
This sequence comes from Armillaria luteobubalina, assembly GCA_030435615.1. Taxonomy (NCBI): domain Eukaryota; kingdom Fungi; phylum Basidiomycota; class Agaricomycetes; order Agaricales; family Physalacriaceae; genus Armillaria; species Armillaria luteobubalina. Next base: position 51,119 of record JAUEPU010000068.1, read on the forward strand.
ATAGCCCTATTGATCTGGAAGATGAGGATGAGGATCTCCCTGAAGTAGGACACGCTCCTCGTGAGGATTCTGCATTTGCCTCTGGTGCGGGTGTAGACGAAGTAGAGTACGTTTATGGGTGAGTATTCCACTTATAAGATTTCAAACGGCTGCTGACCTTCTCGCAGTGTTTAAGTCTCTCAGCTACGTGAAATTTGTGTATCCTTGATTCCTATGATATCATTGTGTAGCGCCATACATCGATGGAAGAAGGTTACATCCGCGTATCTAGCGGTATACATCAAAGCATATAATAAGAAGTCATATCGCCGCCCCGAGGAGCGTCTCATCCATCTTGATGGCCTCAAAAACATGAAACGTCCGGACATGAGTGGGCTCGTAGCGAGAGTAATTCGGAGGAGCTGCTGCATCCGTCGGATTGACCGTCGCGAAGCTCGGCAATGTCAAGATACTTGGCGCTGCCGTTCGAGTGTGGCCGCCATCGTGAGGTTGCGGAATGTGCGAACGTGGTGGAGGTGACGCTCTTGTATCCTCGAAGGACCACAAGAGGTGTTCACGGAGCTCACTAAATATCACTTAAGACACGGAGCCGGACGGAAGACGACACAGAACTCACTGCTGATACTCCTGCATCGCAGACTGGCCTTCAGACGAAACAGAGCCGATGGAGAGTATGGAACCTCGCATACTTCTACCATCCGAATCGTGTCGCGTATATGATGCGCCGTGAGGACCCGCATGGATGTACTGTGAGGGGTTGAATCGTTCGTGTAGGAACCTAGCAATAGAATCAGAAAACCGGGCATCCCTCAAAGGTGACTGGTATACCCTTCATAATCCCACAAAGATTCCTTCACCACTTCTTCATCAACCTCGTCTTCCTCCGCGATCTCAACTGCATAACTTGTCAAGGCCGCTTTGAGCGACAGAAGGACCTTCGGATGTTTTAACGCATGGACTTCGATCTCTGTCCGGGGTAGAGAGATAAGCGTAGAGGGCCACAACATAAGCCCTGGCGCTTGCGTTAGCTGGTGGATGTCATCAGGTGGTCGACCCTTCTCCGGAACAGGATCTGGTGAAGCTAGTGTCAAATGCATCGTCCGGACTTCTCTCGAGTGCCCAAATATCTCCTGCAGCATCTCCACGATGAATTGGCTTGGACAGAGATGGATGCCATATTTCGTGTTCTGCAGATGCTCGAACAGAGACTCGAGTTCTCGTGCAGCAGAAGCTTGGTCTGTCCATGGATCAGCATGGAATTCAGCGGGAACAAGAGAGGAGGAGACGGAATGGCTCGGCCCGTCTGTAGAAATTGTTGGGCCGCGTCGCCTGCCATTCAGTGTTGCAGTATCAGAGGCCTCTTCTTCTATGTCGTAGTCGTCTTCCTCCTCAGTTATGGGATCGACACGGTCGCTGTCAGGATGCAACTGAGAATATCGTGCTAATGAATCGGCGTCGCTGGACTCGGTGAGTGGGGTCATAGGAAGGGCTGACTTGCCGTAGGGAAAGAAGACATGGTCATCAATTAGCTCTAGTCGTCCACCGACGGTTAAGACGCGGCAGGCTTCTCGGAGCACGAATTCCCATTTCTCAAAAGATATCGCATACGTCAGGTTGGACATTCGTACGAGATCAAACGAATCATTGGCGAAGGGTAGCTCATTCTTCAGACTACAGACGGCCATCAGTGGGGGGGAGCACGAGAAAATGCATGGAATAGACGTACAAGTTGCCCTTTACGAATGAGATATTCCCCGATACTCCGTCCCGAGCGGCTGCAGTGCGAAGCGATTTCGTGATGTCAACCATATCGAAGCCTGTGACCTTTGTTCCGTAGCCTTTCCACGCTACAGCTGCATCGAGCATCCAATGACCCTCGCCGCAGCCCAAGTCAAGCACGGTAGCAGGAGGATTGTTGCCATAGTGGTGAAAGGAAGGGCCATCGACGCTGTTTAGACGCTTTAATAGCTCGGTACCAAGACGGTCCCTATGTGAATGCAGGGTTAGCAGAAGGAAGGAAAAATGAACACGGAAAACGCACTGCTCCAATAGTATCGAATCGTATGGATCGAGGGGATACGAGTCGCGCTTAGACGGAGATGACGTGGGTGTCCACTGTGGCTCTATACTGAAACTCGTGGATCCTATGAAGGAAGCGGTATCGACTGAAGATGATCGCGGAGAAGAAGGATCAGAAAATTCGGAACCTGTGTCGGCCTGAGATTGGTCTTGGCTAGGTTTCTTTTTCCTGTTTAAGGGTATACCCATGAAACGACGATGTGGGTCGCTCTGCCGGTCACTGCCAGCGGAGGACTTGGATTTCTTTTTCAAAGATAGCTTCAGCTTTGGAGGTGGCGAGTTCGGGTGCGCTCTGGATCTGGATGAGGGGAAGACAAAGCTGGACCCTCCATCTGCAGAATTATGCGAGTGACGAGACTTAGAGTGGGACGAAGAGCCAGAGGAGTCAACATTTGAGGCGGACGGTTCAGGCAACGGGCGACGAGATGAGCTCGATGCAACCGGATAGACCTGCGTTTCTACTTGTTTCCCCTTGTCCTTTTTGGACTTGAGCTTGAGCATTGGGGGTGGCGAAGATGGGTGTGCTCTAGAGCGTGAAGACGGAAAGACGAACGCAGAAGGAGATGGAGTGGGCTGAGAATCCGTGGATCCAGAGGAATGGGAAAAGTACGAAGTCGGTGCATTAACATTCATGGAGGAATGTGAACTGGCAACTGAGGTAACCGAGCCAGAATCGGACGACCCTGACCGTGACTGGAGTGGCGGAGGCGGGGGGGTCGGTAGATATACATTGTCGCCCTTCCGTAACGGCGAGAGCAGGGTATTATTAGAACCAGATGAAAGCGGCGGCGAAACCAAGCCTGACGGCGATCGTGGCTGGTCGCTGAACACTAAGGACGACGGGGGGACGTTATCTTCGCTCTCTGTGCGTACCTGTTGCGGCGCCACGCCAGGCGCGTACGTCGCCGAGGGCGTCGAGGGGGACGGCGGTGAGGATAGGGGCGCTTGGGCGGAACTTGTCGGGCGCTGTCAGCGCAACACGTGGTAAATTGACAACGATCGACAGTAATATCAATGTCACCACGCACCAATGGTCGCAGTGCAGCCAGAAAACTTCTCTCAAAATGCCCCCCCGTTGACGCTGCATTCGTAGCCTTCAGTGGCTTCGACTTCGACTTCGACGGAGAAGTATTTCCGGTTTGCAGCCGTCTTCGTCCCGACGCGGCCCTAGACGACATCTACTACTCGATTATCATTCTATCTGGTCGTGTGGACAGAATGTGAGGGACATACTGGTGGGCTTGACGCACTATCCAATCTATAAACAGGTACTTCGAGCAAACCAACACGGCTCTGCAGCACCGTGAACACAAAAGGGGGGCAAACGCGAGAGGGCTTTCAGGTATTTTGTCCGATACAGTGATGAGAATTGGCAAAGTTAGAGGTGTATAGACGGCGGTTACCTCCGGCTAGACCGGATATAAATCTCAAATCCTACTTAATAGCCGCGCTTGGAGGACTCCCGGTTCTTTCAGGTCTGCCATGATCTTGTCAAGACCATCATCTATCGAATTGTGTGAACGGATGGGGTGCTCACTCAATTAATCATCAGCAAGATAAGTCGCTGTCCAGTTCGCCGCCCAAAGGCTGTGTTCTAGGGAATGACGGCATTCATCGTATTGAGGGTAAACCTGGCTTCCGGCGACATATCGGAATTCATGCAGATTCAGATAAGGTCGCACAAGCAGAGTGATCGTCCAGTTAGCGGCTCGAATTTCCGTTTCGATCTTAAAGGGGTGCTTAAATTTCCGAGCGGATCCGGGATCAGACTTATTCAAAACTTCCATCTTCCAGTGTGGGAAAAACAACCCGAACCGACTTCAACCAAACCAATGCTGTATTGCGAGCCATGCTTTTCAATGTCTTCAGCGCTTAGAATATTGCAGACTGTCGGATCGGGGCCTCGTTCTGGAGTTCACAGATAAGACGTGAACACATGGAACCAGGTACCGTTCCTGTTCAAAGCTGTTATGCTAAATATTAGCATAGTACCCGCGGGCAACCCTGGACAACCTCGAACTGGGCGATATCCCGCGTTCAAATCAGGCAAAACGATTACCGTCCCCAGCATTACGCAAAAGAAATAGAACCTGGGCCTTTCGAGTGTGATGCAGACAAACTTAAGCGAAATGCTAATCTACAATACCAAAGGTAAGAGACACAAATCAATATACTCAGCGCAATGTGGGTCGAGATAGATTACATTGGCAGTCGCAAAGTCCGCCATCATCGATGACTTTTCAATAATAATACCCGCTAAGTATCCATGATCGTCGCAAATCGCCGCCGCTGTGAAGTGTGGACAGCGTGCGGCGTCCGATAACGTTGAGCGTCTAACTTTCATTGATACCCAGAGAAAAAGCGAGCTGGTTCCCCCTCCGCTTCTGTGGAGTTGCTTATCTATCGCAGGTGGGAAAATGATCGGGATTTGTACAGATCAAGATCAATCCTGGTTGCTACTTTTATACTAAGATCCCTTTCCGCTTTGGGTCCTCCATCTTGTCTGCAACGTTTCCCCTCTCACAGCAGGAAACATGGTCAACATCGAATACGATGCTTGTGCGTTATCTCTCGCTTTTTTAGGGGAAAGGGCTCACGAATGGATGCAGCTGGCAGTATGTCCATTCAAAATGACGGGACGACCGTCGTGTACAACCCTGGCGACATTGCATGGGTGCTCGCGAGCACGGCGCTGGTTTGGTTAATGATACCCGGCGTCGGGTTTTTCTATTCCGGCTTGTTGAGGTGCGATCCCTATCCAAGAGTGCACCCTATCTGCTAACATACAAGCAGACGAAAAAACGCGCTGTCGATGATATACCTAAGCATGATGACCATCGCAGTGGTTTCCTTCCAGGTCCATCCCTACGCCTAACTCGATTTCCTGGACTGACGGCACCCTAGTGGTTCTTTTGGGGCTTTTCCCTAACCTTCAGCGAGACGGGCAGCAGATTCATCGGAAACTTGAGTGAGAATGCACGCCATGTCACCCATCTCATTTTGACTGACTGGCATCACAAGAATACTTCGGTCTCAAAGGAGTCCTCGAGAAACCTTCCATAGGAAGTGCCAGAATACCATCAATCGTCTTCTGCGTATACCAGCTCATGTTTGCAATCATTACGTACGTTTATTTATTCACCTTATGCCCGGGTATGGCGGCGGCATGTCGGGATTTCCATACGCGGAGAGGACAACCAACTGACGGAACCATTCTTATCTAGCCCCATGCTCGCAATAGGAGGCTTCGCCGAACGTGCCCACCTTGGTCCTTTACTTGCTTTTGTCTTCTTCTGGTCTACACTCGTTTACAACCCTATTGCATGCTGGACTTGGAACTCTAACGGATGGTCGCTCGTCATGGGAGGCCTAGATTTCGCTGGAGGAACCCCGGTGCATATCTCTTCGGGAACAGCGGCTCTGGCTATTTCGGTTTATCTTGGCAAGCGCCGGGGATATGGCACAGAGGCGCTGGCATACAAGCCTCATAACACAACATACGTGGTTTTAGGTATTTTGCTTGAGTGCTTTACTTTGACAAGTAAGAGTTAATGGTGTGCAGGAACTGTATTTCTATGGGTAGGCTGGTTTGGCTTCAACGGCGGCTCCGCTCTTGCTGCCAACATGAGGGCTGCCCAAGCGTGTATCGTTACCAACTTGGCGGCAAGTGTTGGCGGGCTAACATGGATGCTCTGGGTAATGAACTTTTAGCTGCCAAGTTCCAGTCACTAAGTCTGCGAAACAGGATTACCGTATCGAGAGGAAGTGGTCTGCCGTAGGTTTCTGTTCTGGTGCCATCGCAGGACTGGTAGCCATCACTCCCGGTTCTGGATTTGTTGGTGCTCGTAAGTAATATCAAGCATCGTTATCGCCCCCGGCTAATGCCTTCCACCTTGTAGCCGCGGCCGTCCTGTTTGGCTTCATGGCGGGCACAGTATGTAACTTTGCCACCCAGATCAAGTTCTTTGCAGGCTACGATGATTCTCTCGATGTAAGTCCCCCGCCTTCGCCAACGTCCTGCTCTCATATCTTTCACACAGGTCTTTGCATCGCACGGCATTGGTGGAGTTGTCGGTAACCTCCTTACCGCACTCTTCGCCCAGGCCAGCGTAGCAAACTTTGATGGGTTCACTGTCATTCACGGGGGCTGGCTCGACCATCACTGGATCCAGCTAGCTTGGCATCTCGCAGATTCGGCGGCTGGATTGGGTTATTCGTTCACAATGACTGTGAGTTTCCACTTACCTTCTCCTAGCATGTTCTCATTTTACTTTCACAGACTATCATTTTGTGGAGCATGCACTACATTCCGGGACTCCGTCTACGCGTATCGGGAGAGGTAGAGGAGGTGGGAATAGATGAATCTGATATGGGCGAGTTCGCCTACGATTATGTTGGTTTCGACCTGCCATTGTCGACCGGGTACAGAGGCAGCCGGGAGTCAGATAACCAATATTTGAAGGAGCGGAACAGTTCACATGTACACTAATTCTTTTGCGTCTGCTTTCTTCTCGTTGCTTTGCGTTTAATCTTATTGCTGTTGCTCTTTTGATTGCGGGGCGCATGTGCACTTAAATTAATTAGCTATCCACTCCTACAGATTATCATCTACTCTAGTACATATGTAGTAATTTGCGACAGTGTATACCGTCGGGCCCTCGCCACAGAGATCAATATCAGACTTTTATTGTAAAACTGTTTTCTGATGACCTCACATTGTTGGCCTATGATAACATTGTTGTAAGCACTTGACTGGGGAAGAACATGTACGAACTGACCCGGTGAGGACGGATTAAAGCAGGTAAATTGGGACCATGGGCTTTTACCCTAAGCCCTGTGAGAGCGAATGACAGGAATTGTGACGAATTTCCTACAGAAAGGGTAACCTGTCAGTGGTCGCGGACCAGGTCCACATTTAAATAATACAGCAGATAGCAAGAATAGTCGGTATGCGCTTGGCGATCACGCAGAACATCAAGGAAGTATCGGACAAGCTGGTGAAACGAGCTGAGCCGCTCCGAGTTAATGGAAAGCGCTTGAAGAGATCAAGAATTACGTTTGATAGAGTGTGACCCATCATCTAATTGCCATGTGGTCGCGTTTATACTGCTCAGCATACTTTGCGGCCTGACGCAATAAATCTTTGTCGTCCTCAAAGGAAAGCTTCTCCAGAGCCTCGTCGACTTTAAACAGTACAGACTCCTCAAACCCCTCTGCCACCATGTGCGTCCCAACGCGGGGGACCCCCTCGGGATCATCCAACGAACCAACATACCAGAATATCAGTTTCACGTTCTTGGGTTTCTGAAGGGGCCTGATAGGTGACAGCGAACGGTTCTGTGCAATTCTGTGATAATCTGGGTATATCTTCTTGATGGTCCACAGACGCAGAGGGGGTGGTCGCACGGGTGGGTAGTGCGATAGGGAGAAGCGTGCAGGCGTAGCCCGTCTCTTCCAGAACCTCACGCACTGCGGTGTTTGCAAGGTCTTCGCCCTCGTCTTTCCGCCCCTTTGCAAGGAGCCACTCGTTGCGCTTTTTGTAGTACACAAGGCAGACTTTGAGCGGTTTGTCTTTAGAAATAAGAAAAGCGATTGCTCCGGCAGCGAGAACGAACTGTTCAGAGGAGTGATTGGTTTGTTTCGGGTAGCGGGGATCTGGATGGGATATGAGCATGTAGTCATGAGAGAATTTTGAACGACGTCGCACGTGGAGTCTTATTGAATCGCCGGTAAAACCACGGTAGTAACAGGAATCCTGCTGCGGTACCGGCTGCGGCTAGACACCATGTATCTGACAATGAATCAGCACGAAAGAAAGGAGAAATAGAGCCTCGAATGACATACGGTAATGATGCATGGTGGTCTTTTGTAAAAGGTAAGACGTCATCGGGCCGCGATACTTGTGGGTCCACATTGACAGGGCTATTTCACTCCATGAATGTTACAAAGATATTTACTGTATAATCGACAAGGGCGAAATGAGCTATCACAAGAGCAACATCGCATTAATCTAGACTTCATCGTCAGAAACCACCATTGGACCCGGTGTGAATCGTCCAGGACAAAAGGCCGTTTGTATACCGCCGAGACCCTTCATCAGAAAATATTCTGTTATCCCACAGTATCGAGGAAAAGTACTAGAAAATTGTTGGCCCCTACTTCAAGGGCTGTAACTCCCCGCTCACAACAGCTGCCAGCCTGCTGGGGCACAATTGGGGTGAGAAACCCATGGAAGCCAGGAACAGCTCCACTCCAGTCTACCCCGATGATGCCCGTCTTTAATGAAGGCACACTCTATCAGGAGGTCGCTGGTAGGGAGTATCACGTGTGAATAAAAGCCACCAAGAGAGAGGTATTCTTCGTTGCATGGCTCCAGCCTAGGTGGACAGGCCCGGGTTTGTACTGTCATGCATTTGAAACCCTTCTGCTTTGACGGTCAACGGCGGTTGAAAGTAGTTGTGATGAAATTTGCCCAAGATAGCATCCTATCAGGTAACTGTTCAGATTTATGCCGTCCTTACAATGGCCGCAATGACAGATAGAAGAGGAAGAGAAGTACTGAGTATTGATTCAAGTGGCTGGCAAACCAAAGAAGTGAACGATCAATGATCAGACACGACTGTGTGTAGAACACGAGCCGACTCGACCAGTCGGTCAAAAAAAAACACCAAAAGCGTGGACCGTGCCTTGCACAAAAGAACAGAGCCTTCTAAGCTGGAATGACAGCTCAAGGTCCAGGTCTGAAAGATTGAATTACGTGTTCGTTCACCCGGATACATAAAGTGATGAGAAATCTTACAGGCGCTCGCAGCTTCGATGCCCGAGCGCCCGAGGCCTGATTGTCGAGACGGTGAATGAATATAAAACTAGTTATCATTCATCAGTTTGAGATCCCAAGTCCCATCTGCCAAGTGACCCTGGATCATTTCGAGGCTTAGGAAGCAGGTGCTGATGAGAACAGTAAAGTACAGCTCGACAGCAGAACATGACCCCGGTTCGTTATCGTTAAGAATGGTATTAAATGCTTGACTGCGACGAGCGAAACGAATTGAGATGAATCGTCGACATCCGCTATGGTCGAGCCTCTGGGTACAGTTCAAATTTTTTGTAAGTTTCCTTTAATTATGAAAGCTACAGAAGGATAACAGCAGCCGCGGGATGCAAGTCAGTAGATTATGGTAAATTCCGCTCATTTCGAGCTCAGAGACCCTGGCGTAGGAGCAAAGAGTGCTGAAAGAAAGCAAATTCAAAGAGAGAAAGATTGGCGGCAATTTGCTTTTCACACGAAACGTCATCTTATCACATGATCCATTTCATATCGGATACGAAAAGATACAAATTGTCTGGGGAAGGACTCTAGACCTCAACATGGTATTTCTTCTTCGACTGCGTTCACATGAATGTGCATACGATTTATGCTGTTCTCCGAATATTTCTGGCCATTTCTCTGCCAAAGCGATGTCGTACGCCACTATAATATTCGACAGGTGATTGGCTAGAAGTGACGCTCACGGGACTACGGGTACGACTCGGCATCACGATTCTGTCTCAACCCATGGCTACGCCTGTGACGCTATGGTATGAAACCTGACCATATCTCCCATGGCCACCACTCAAACCTCGGACCGATGTACGCACGACTCCCCCTCGCTGTCGATCCCCCATTCACCACCCCGTAATTCCCTAGTCAACGCCTCAGACTCTGACATTACTCTCAAGTCATGCGACGACGTTCTCTTTCGTGTACACCGCGTAAATCTCGAAATGCACTCCCAGGTCTTTGCTGACGCTGGAGGGTCAACCATTCCGAAACAACAAGAGGTTGTTCCCCTCACAGAACGTGCTGAGGTGCTCGAGCTTATGCTTCAGTACATGTATCTGCAACACCAGCCAGACTTGAGGAACGTCAAGTTTGAGGTGCTTAAGGACCTAGCTGAGGCCGTGGAGAAGTATGAGATATACTCGGCCATGGGAGTATGTGCCCAGAAAATGAAGTATGCTCCAGGTCCTGCATCACTTTGTTGGATTTGAATGTTGTTTTATCAGGGAGTCTATAGCAGAACACCCATTGGACGTGCTCTTGTACAGCGTTCGGCACAAGCATGAAGACGTCATCAACGAGTGCGCTGAAGCCAGTATCAACATGTCGACAACTGACATGCTTCGGTCTCTTCCTTCTGACATATTTGCCGCTTGGGTAGGTCACAGACCTTTCTACTTCATCTATCAACCTTCTTAGTAGTACTTCGAAGATTCGATATCACCAGGACTGGACAGACCTGATGAATAGGGAGTATACGCGCTTCGGCCCTACGCGTCACCACAAGAATGTCACCGTGCATCACTGTGAAATATGGGCGGAGAACTATGCTTGTATCGCACATGAGATTGCTGGCAGGCCCCAGAATTTACTAAAGTTGCGGTCGCTGCTACAGCGGAGACAGCAAACACTAGGGAATCGTTGCGAAGACTGTAAGAGGGAGTTGGGGTATTGGTATCATCAAGCTGACAGAGATAGGAGTGGCTTGCCGCAGTTTAGTGAATACCTTTAGCTTGTATTTTTTGGAGGAAGGAACATGTAGGAATATGCTGTATACCAGGACTGATGCTCATTTGCATTTAATTACTTATGCATCCGATAAATAACTATATTTGAAATGTCCTAACGTGGATGTATTTCCAACTCCGCTCGCTCTTCCTCTTTCCAACACCACGACGAAGGAAAAATGTCTGGAATTAATCCAGGAGATGAAGTAGGTAGTACCTTCGTTTGCGTGCACAATGCTTATCACTCTCTTACAGAAACTGGTGTTCGAGTCGTCCGAGGCTGTTTCTGTTATTTCAACGTTCGATGACCTTGGCCTGAAGGAGGACCTTGTCAGAGGAATATATGCCTACAGTGCGTCCAGGAGTTTCCCTAGCTCCCGTCATGGTCCCTGACTTCCTTAAAAAGATTTCGAAAAACCTTCTGCTATTCAGCAGCGGGCCATTCTACCAATAACGCAAGGCCGGGATGTTATCGCCCAAGCTCAGTCCGGTACTGGTAAAACGGCCACATTCTCCATCTCCATTCTTCAGTCTATCGACGTATCTGTACGCGAAACGCAAGCACTTGTTCTTTCCCCAACTCGCGAACTCGCAACCCAGATCCAGTCTGTCGTTTTGGCCCTTGGAGATTACATGAACGTTCAGTGCCATGCTTGCATTGGGGGCACCTCCATAGGCGAGGATATCCGCAAACTCGAGTACGGACAGCACGTCGTCTCAGGTACTCCTGGTCGTGTCTTCGATATGATCCGCCGGCGTAGTCTGCGGACTCGGAATATCAAGATGTTGGTTCTTGATGAGGCTGATGAACTCCTCAACAAGGGATTCAAGGACCAGATATATGATGTCTACCGCTACCTTCCTCCCGCGACACAAGTCGTTCTCCTCAGCGCTACGCTCCCGTATGATGTGCTGGAGATGACGACGAAGTTCATGACGGATCCTATTCGTATCCTGGTGAAGCGTGATGAGTTGACATTGGAGGGCATCAAGCAATTCTTCGTCGCTGTGGAGAAGGAGGATTGGAAATTCGACACGCTCTGTGATCTCTACGACACCCTTACCATCACCCAAGCAGTCATCTTCTGCAACACGAGACGAAAAGTGGACTGGCTGACGGAGAAAATGCGCGCTTCCAATTTCACTGTGTCATCAATGCATGGTGAGATGGTGCAAAAGGAGCGTGATGCGATTATGGCTGAATTCCGTGGGGGCACTTCGTAAGTAATATTCTTTGTCATCTTTGCTTGCTGTATTGACACTTGGTGTTGCAGCCGTGTCCTCATAACCACCGACGTATGGGCGCGTGGTATCGATGTTCAGCAGGTGTCGCTTGTCATCAACTACGATCTCCCCGCGTAAGGACCTCTTCAAATCTCATTTCTACGTACTCATCACTTTGCTTAGGAATCGTGAAAACTACATACACCGCATCGGTCGTTCAGGTCGTTTCGGAAGAAAGGGTGTAGCCATCAATGTAAGTTACTCCGTTAGCCTTTAGTGTATCCATTCCCTCATCATGTCTTTCCAGTTTGTCACCGTGGACGATGTTCGTATTCTACGTGATATCGGTGAGTATATCTACTACACTTGACACTTCTGAAGCTCATCCTTTGTCTCCAACGCAGAACAATTCTACAGCACTCAAATTGCACGTCTTCTTTTCTCTGTTCTTTGTCCCGGTCTGACTTTTATTCCAGGATGAGATGCCGGTGAATGCAGCGGAGCTTATTTAGACCGTTTCAGCGTGTACGAGTGTTCATTTACTTAACTCATTATGTAGTTTATTGTTCTTTTGAGTTTTCGTGTTTTGGTTCATCTGGCAGAAATGTAATGAATCGCGTTGCAGTGCGGAGCAGATCGATCGCTGGCGCGTAAGGATACGCCTCGTAATGATAGACGGCATTTGCCGGCGTTTCTTATACATATGCGACAACTATCTGCTCGGCTCGCAGTGACGCTCTCATGCCCGGTATCCATCTCTTTCTGTACGTGCAATGTGCGAAGCAGTGGCCAATAGCCTCGAAGACGTTGACATTTTGATCAACCCCACCTTGCTGTTGAGGACGCAGGCTCGTGGGCGCAATACACTTAGGGATCTGGTACGTTACCTACAGTGTTGGTCTAACTGCTTTCGCTGATGAATCTTAAGGGCACATATGTGTGCCAATTGAGATTTACCGCATCGCGGCCGGAGTCTACTTTGGAAAAGGATCTTCTGTCTGCTGCTGCTGCTGGACACACCCACAGTGACAATGCCAAGAAAAAAGTCGACATCTATTCACGATATCCGCGACGTAGCTATGCGATAATTTTTCCTGCAGAATCATTGGTCATATAGCCTATTGATGCCTCGATAATCATTTCTACCACTGCTAACTCCTCTTCGTTACGCGGCGCATATATAAACGTCCACTCCGTTGGTGGACCAGGGACGCCAGGGCCTGCCAGCGGGTGTCGCTGCCCCCATCCCTTCGATACGACTTCCTTCCCGTCTTGGGCAGCCAGTGCAAGATGCAGCGTGTAGTCGTGGTAGTCGTGCATATGCGCGATCTCCCTCTTCGTCCTGCGTACCGTGTCGTGACTTGGAACATTTTTTGGATCGTCGATGGGTACAGAAGGGAGCAGGAAGATTGCTTCAGCGTGGAACTCGAACTTGGATAGGCTGAGATGGGTGAGGTCAGTGTGGCGAGCCTGCACCCGTGGAATGACCGTGGCCTTGAGTTCCTCAAGGGCGAACTTCGGATCCGGCGCCTGGTTGCGCTATGGATAATTGTGATCAGTTATCGTGTGACGGCGGCGACCAGCATTTCCCTTACCTGTCTTTGGATTATATGGCTGGTCGTGATGGGTCGCGAGCCATTGCGAGGAGGCAAGTCAGGTAGCCACCTGCGCTTCTCGGGAAGGCGGTCGTATATCGCAAGGCCCTTTTGTTCCTGACGGAACAAGGCTAGGACACAGACAATGAGGTATCCTCTGATGTTCTGGGGAGCGTAGGAGGGACCGCCAGACAAAAATGTCTGGTAGTCCCTACGAATGTAAGGGAACGCGATGGTAGAGGCAACTGCCACAGCACACGCAGCGGCTAACCCGCGGTTCCTGATGCCAAAGAAGTGGCCGACGAGGTCAAGTTTTATGTTGTCGAAGAAAGCCATGCTATGTATTCTGAAAACGACGTCTTTAATGACAGAGACCTTATACCGTCCTTGATTCAGATACCCTTTGACTCGGCGCTCGTGAAGGGCTAATTATACCACCGGCCATCAACTTGTAGGAGAAATGATCAAGATTTTACGCGGTGTAGTGAAAAGAAAGATCCTTTGTTTCCGCATCCGATGCGTTAGGTTTTGGCTTAGCGGCCACCGACATTTGCGATATCCTATGTCAAGGACCTTTGACTTACCCGACCTGGGAGCCGTGGATTTCGGTATGCGTGAGTTACATTTGGGTTGTCAAACGCTGCCTTCTTTGGGCGGGGTGGATATTGTGATCCCTGTCCCTTAGTACTAGTCAGCATGCTCGGACTTGGTTTGTCTGGCGGAAATATCGGCACCGTGCAACGCGCTGTAAAATCTTCGAGTTGGACGGTTGCGATTCTGTAGCCCACCGCTAAATTCCCGCGTCGCCTTCTCAACTCATCGTCTTCAGCAAACACTCTAATCTGCAATGCAACAAAGCGAGGAAGCGCGTCCATTCAAAGTTCTAGTCGTGGGTGCTGGACTTTGTGGACTTTCCGCCGCCATTTCACTTCGTAGACAAGGGCATCAAGTCCATGTAGGTCGCCCTTAATATCTTGTGGACCATCCAATGACGAAGTCGCTTTCTAGATACTTGAATCTTCAACTTTCAAGAGCGAACTTGGCGCAGGTCTCGCTGTGCCACCCAATACTGTACGCTGTCTTCGAGGTCTAGGTTGTGACATCGACAATCTCAAGCCCGTGGATAATCTTTGTGTGCGTACATTGTTAGTACCTTTATGTTCTGTGACAATACTGACGTTTCCTCTAGTTCACTGCCATGGCGCATGACGGAAGCCCAGGCATGATGAATAACATGACAGACTATCGCAAGGCGTACGGCGATGTAAGGAATCTATGACCTTCTTTCCATTTCGAGTGCGTATTAACGAACACCTGCAAGCCTTGGGTGATGGCGCATCGTGTCGACCTTCATAACGAGCTCATGAGAGTGGCTCTTGACCCCGAAGGAACAGGTCCTCCTGCTCAACTTCGTTTGGGTGTCCAGGTAGTGTCTTGCGATGTGGAAGCTTGTACCATTTCCCTTGTAGATGGAACAGTCTGTCCCGCCGATCTTATCGTCGGAGCTGATGGCATTAGGGTGCGTATCAAATTCTTTTATCTAGTAGTTGTCGTGAGCTAACAAGAGGCTTAGTCGACCATACGCTCCTATGTACTAGGGAAAGAAATAGACGTCCCTCCTACCGGTATTGCCGGATACCGCTGGCTCACACCAGCAGAAGCTTTGGAGCCCTATCCCGAACTCGACTGGATTATCAAGAGCCCACCTCTGGGAGCACGTCTAATCACGGCTCCCATATGCCGAAACGAACAAACGGATGACGGTGAGAAGGCTGACAAGCGCACGATCATAATGTACGCGTGCCGCA
The DNA here is from genome assembly GCA_030435615.1 of Armillaria luteobubalina. Lineage (NCBI taxonomy): Eukaryota > Fungi > Basidiomycota > Agaricomycetes > Agaricales > Physalacriaceae > Armillaria > Armillaria luteobubalina. The sequence goes on from JAUEPU010000068.1 coordinate 66,372, forward strand.
GTGGCAATATGATTAACGTTCTCGGTGTGCACGATGACCCGCGCAACCAGAATGAAATCGGTGAGTCTTCACGAGCGGTTGTTTCTCAAATTCCTAACTCTATTTCAGGATGGAACGTACCAGTTACCCGGGAAGATTTGCTGGAGTTTTTCGGAGACTACCATCCACGGTTTAAGCGTTTACTTCAGCTAGCCAATAATGTTCATCTGTGGCAAATGCGTGTTGTCCCACGACTTGACACATGGATTAATAAACGTGTGTGCTTGCTGGGCGATTCTGCACACGCGTCATTACCAAGTAAGGTTGGCGTGCCTGGCGTATCGTGCGACTTGCTAACAACTACCTGATTGTAGCGCTCGGGCAAGGCTTCGGGATGGGTCTTGAGGACGCCGTAGCTCTCGCAGCCCTCCTTCCGAGGGGAACCAAGGTGTCTGACGTTGAGAACCGCCTTGTCGCCTACGAAAGCTTGCGTAAGGAACGTGCAGAGTATGTAGCTACGGAATCATTAGAACAGCAGGATATTCCGGGAAAACGAGGCCTGTATCTCAGGTGTGAGTGCTCTATATTCTCTGTTTTTCTAGCGAATCTTATCAAGTTGTAATTCTGAAGCTCCTATGATGCGCGATAGAATAATGGGTTACGATATCAAAGCCGAAGCTGAGAAAGTTTTAATGGGATTAATAACCTCGACAGCTCAATAGGTTACTTGCTATGGGTGACTATATTTTTGCTACGGAATAACTATCCCTGTCATCCCTATCTACCTCGAGTAATGAGACAGACAACTCAATGGTCATCATGCGGCGAGTGTACCACCAGTGCTCAAAGTTCGAACTGCCATGATGACCGAACCCAGGATGATCAGGGAAAAAAACAGATGCGACTAAGACAGTGCGTCGCACACAATCCCATACCGTTTGAATTTTCAGAAATAATCGCAGTCAGGGACTCGGAGTCGGTAAACGAAGGAGCACAGGGCGATATAGGTCCGTTATGAGCCTGCGGACTCGGAGACATGACGGCAACAATGGAACTTGATGTTTGTTGCTTCCTGGTTGGGACAAATCTGACTCCCAGATTCTAGGCAACAGATGGAAGCTTGAAGAAGAGAAGGCTGGTACGCTCCACCCTGCTAAGACCGAAACCGATGACATTGTCATTTGTCGTGCGAAGCCAACAACTTCCTTGGCATCAGTGCCTCCTCTCGGACAAGGAAGTGGATTATAATCAACTACGCTATACCATTCTAAAAGATCTTCGAAGTCTTAACAATTTTCTCCATGCGAACTCGTTCCTCGAGCATAGCTTCACCGTTATTATTTTTAAATCAAATTTTGTGGTCAAAAAATCCAAACCCGTAATGTACGGGCAAAATGGATGTACAAGCTCAGATACGATTTAATTTTACGGCATACTTATAAGGTTGACCGTCACCTCTGGCTTCGCAACATACTGGAAGGCCACAACGACGTGGTATCACCATATCCTTCCTGCGACTCAGTTCCTTATACGATGGCCCCTATTATCACTGTGCGGCATTACTTTTTCACTTAAACCAATACGACTGACTGTGTTATTTCTTTGGAATAGCAATGGTCCAGACTTATTCGCTTTGTTGCCGTCGAGACTTCTCGTGTACATATTGGACAGCCTGTAAATTCTGCCCTGGATGGTAAGTCAGAGACATCCTTCGTCTATTTTCAGGTTATTGAACAACGCCAAGTTGGTCTAGCGGCGTACCAGGGAATAGTAATCAAGGCTTATGAAATACTTGGTTCTGCTCTTGATCCATCTGCCCAAATAACCAGCCAGATCCTCACCGTCAAAGAACTATTAACTCCGCTGTCTGGTGAGGATGTCAAGGTCGTTCGATGCCTGGGTCTTAACTATCCAGCACACGCAGTAAGTTTTGGCTCCTGAACTATTTTTCGCCCCCTGAATTTGGCTTCTTTAGAATGAAGGGAAAGTGGAGGCACCCAAGTGGGTATCTCTTCGTTTTACCTTTCCTGAACTTGAATCACTGAATGTTTGTCATGTTAGGTTTCCTAACCTTTTCTATAAGCCAGTGACATCACTTATCGGGCCCCTCGCGCCTGTGATCATTCCTGCAGTCGCACAGCCATCTGCAACACATCAATCTGATTATGAGGCTGAATTTACTGTTGTCATAGGCAAGGCAGCTAAGAATGTCACTGAAGCCGAAGCTTTAGACTATGTTCTCGGTTACACTGGCGGCAATGATGTGGGTCCTAAGATCTCCCTCATTCGTTATATTTCTCACCGATTGTTATCCAGGTGTCTTTTCGACAGCATCAATTTGCGGTCTCTCAATGGTGTTTCTCGAAAAGTTTTGGTAAGTCTCGTGTACAGCTGTCCTGATTGTGTGCTAACTAGTACGTCTTACATTCGCAGATAATACAAATCCCTTCGGTCCATGCTTAGTTGCCGCACCATCTATCCCTGATCCTCAAACTATGGCCATTAAGTTTACATTGAATGATAATACCGTCCAAGACGGAACTACTGCGTGAGCGTATCCTTTAAGAGCTTGCTTGACAACTCGTGACTCTAATATCCAATAGTGATCAACTTTTCACCGTCAGAAAGACCATCGCCTTTCTTTCCCAAGGCACGACGCTACAGCCGGGCTCTATAATAATGACTGGTACTCCCAATGGCGTTGGGTTCGTCAGAAACCCTCCTCTCTACCTTAAAGATGGCGATCAAATGTTGACTTGGATTAGCGGCGGAATCGGTACGCTCGTAAACAGCGTCGTAGAGGAGAAGACCTCGTAGAGCTGCGAATGGAATATATACACAATATTGTATCTGCACATTGATTCGAATTCTGGTAGTCATCATACGGTATCTCTGTGATGAATTCGGACTCCACAATCCTTTATTCTTCTTACAAACCAATCATCGACCAAAAGCTGTGCGGTATAATGAGACATTGCTTGATACTTGAAGAAAAGAAGGGAAGAAGGAGAGACTCACGGAATTGTCGGGATCTTGAAATATGACCTCGAACCGCTTAAATATAGAAGCAAGAACGATGCGAAGCTGAACCATTGCCAAATTCTTTCCTATGCATGCTCTATATCAAGGCGGAAATAGATGAGAATGCCGAATTCCAAGAAACAGAAACCAGAAGCTTACGCGGGTCCGTCAGAAAATGGTTTGAATGCTTGTCTCACCACCTCGGTGTCGATGGCAAGCCAACGATCGGGGTTGAAGGTGTCAGCATCGTATCCCCACACTGTGGGATCGTGGTGAAGACTATAGATATGAACGCCGACGGTGGTCCCGGCAACGACATCATTGCCGGAAATTGACATACCGCCCTCTGGCACGACTCGTGGAAGACCGCCGGGGACGGCAGAATACATGCGAAGGGTCTCGTTAATACAGGCATCGAGGTAAGGCAGCTGTTGCACATCCCCGAGGGAAATGGAGGAATTCTTATGTATGTGGGCATCAAGCTCAGCTTGAAGCTTCGCCTGGATTTCAGGTGACCTTGAAATATAATAGATGGCAGCGGCGAGAGAGCTTGAACAAGTAAGTCGAAACACCAAGAGACAAACCTGGATGAAACATACTTTCTCGTCGTGTCGGAACCCGCGACAAGAATTGTCAACATTTCTGCTATCAATGGTTCTTGTTCTGATGTCTAGCGGGGTAATTAAGAGGCCGAATCTAGTAACATTGTAGGGTCCATACCTGGAGCTCCTGTCGTTGGAGGAATCTGCTAACTAGATCCATAGTATCTCCTTGGGTACCAAGGGATAAACGCTGTGATAACAGATACGCGACGGTTTTGGCGACCAGTATCCCGTTTTTCACCGGCCCTCGGAGGAGAGCATGACCTAATGGCTTCCACCAAGTTGGAAGTATTCCGACGAAGTAATTGTATGTCTCCCGGCTACCTGTAATTTTCATGAGAGATATTTCCATAGTCTGATCTGGTATCTCATATTCAAGGGCAATACGTGAGTCCTGAGGAATAGCGATGGTATCTTGAGCCATCGCAACCATACCCAAGGATTTCCCAAAAATAAAGTTGCTCATAGAGTCGAAGGCTAAGAAGGCGCACCCTGGCGGTAGTATGAAATGAATAAGAAGTAACAATAAAGGAAGATTTACAACATACACGGAAGGCAATCGAACCAGATGTATTCACTATTCTGGCTGTTGGATGGGTTGGCAAATCGTGCATCCCATTCCGCAAGAAGAAGATCGACTGCACAAGTCATCCGAGGAGCAAACTCGGAGACGGTCTTCGGTGTGAAGAAATGATACATCATCCTTCGCTTTTGGCCATGTTCGATTTTTTGGCGAGTAGCGAAAATAGATGGAAGCCCGATGGTAGCGAATGCGTCGTAAAAGCTAGATTTTGCAACGCCAGAGCCTCGGGAGTAGATGGAAGAAAATGCTACTGAGCCGCTAAAGGAAAGTTCGGCAGGCGAGATGCGAACTATTGGACCTGTGGAGAAAAGAGAGTCGGTTGAGGGACCGTTCCGTGAGGAGTAGAATACCTGAAGAACACACCATATTTTCTATGCATCTCATGTAGTATCTGTGAACGACGAAGAGTACACCCAGTCCACACAAGCCAAATATAGGAGACTTTAGCAAGGAATGGGCCCGGATATCTTCGCAGGTCATACCGATCCAACCAGTAGACATAGACATGGACAGCGACAAGGACAAAGAGTGTTTTTCCAATGAAGGATAACGCAGTACAGATGAAGTACATCGTGGCTTTGATAACAAGCGGAAAATCTCTCTTTTTATTTCTTGTCGGCGACAATCCTGCAAGCGGGAATATCGTCAGCATGGTCCATGGAGCGGGGGAAGATCTCTATTTTGAATCTGAAGGAGGCCAAGAATTAAGCCCCTCGAAATCAAACGGTAAAGGCCGTAGCACGATAAAGAAACATGTCACCTGAAGGAGGAAGGTTCAGCACGGAGACGTTATTTTGCACTTCACTATCTCCGAAGGTACTTTTCGTTAGTAACTATAGCACTCGGCCGAGTAACTTTCCCCAATCATGTGAATGTATTAACATTCGTCCTGTAGCGTCATTGGCGAACAATTGCCACGGAGAAAAATTCGATACCGGCTTCTCTCATGAGCGATTGCCAGTTCGAAAAGAGCAGCCGGAAATTTCACTGTATCGATGCAATCGGACTCGGGCTATCGTGTCAAGAAGAGTTCGGTTTTTGCATCGGTTCAAGACTCCCGGGGACATCGCAGGCACCCTCATGTGTCCGAACCTTTGAACCCACGACGGCTGAGGAAAAGCGGAGGGACAATGATGCCGACTCAATAAGACAACCCAAAATAGCACTGCTTCCATCGAACTTTGCCGAAGAAATTTGAATGCCGCCCCAGCGGTGTTTCGAAGCTGACAGAAGGGATATGTTTAGCAGGGTAGGATTACATGATCTGTAGGTCAGTAACCCGATTTTACAGGGCTAAGTTCACGGTTCACGATTCGACCGTATTGGGTTCGCCCAGTTTGGTCGAATATAGATGTTCCTGATCAACGGAATCTCAGGTGAGCGCATCAGGTCTACAGCTGTTACGTATGAACTAAACCCTTTCTCTCCTTCTTCAGGATCATCATGCCAATGCAAGTATTCTTGCTGTCAAGAGTGAGCGGGATACCATTGGAACAGCACGAGAATGTGATGACACAAAGTTTCGAATAAGTACCGGCTTCGCTTGTATGAGTCCCAATCATAACCATGGATGTCGATGGTCACTGCTCTCTTCTCGATGTTTTTCTCAGCATTGCACACGATTCTGAGAAGTCCAAACGTAATGTCTTGGAATGTGGCCAGGATATCTGGACATACTCGGACTTGGACATCATCTCTTCGGCCCTGGCACAAGATCTCAAAGCTATCTTGGGTTGTTTTCCCAAGGTTGCAGTCGTCAGCGAGAACCATCCCTATGTGTTTGCCCTCATGCTGGCCGTCTGGAAGCTTGAAGGAATATTCATCCCTATCGATGTACATGTTACAGCTGACCTTCTAAAGGGCATGCTGAGCATTGTGACTCCTACTTGTCTGGTAATCCCTGAGACGGATGTTTCCAACCGGCATGTTGCTTCTGGTAAGATTTTTGCATCTAAATTGTCGACATTTGCTAATTGCTTCGCTCGCATCGTAGAGATTGGTGTACATGTTCTCCCCTTCAATACGAATGCGTCAACTATGACCGCACTTCGACAGAAATACTACCCATGCACTCAGAAAGCCTTGCTATCTGAGTACACACTTCCTCACGTTGATCGCGCATGCCTCTATCTCTTTACATCCTCGGCGTCGTCTACTGCCAACTTGAAATGCGTACCTCTGACTCGTACTCTTATCCTCAGTAACTGCCGTTCCAAACTCGCATGGTGGCGGCGCGTTCGTCCAGAAGGCGAACTGGATGGGATACGTGTTCTAGGGTGGGCACCTTGGTCTCATATCCTTGCCTACATGCAAGATATTGGCACAGCGACGCTCCTGAATGCCGGTTGCTACGTCTTTGCGTCCGTTCCATCCACATATCCTACACAACTGGCAGCGAATGGCTTACAAGGCCCCACTATGAATATCATCAATGCACTTCTTGAACGGCGAATCGCCGCATTTGCTTGCGTACCATTCATCTTGAGCGGAATAAAAGCTACGTGCGAGACGGATTCTCATCCAGATGATAAGCATCAGATGTGCTTGAAAGCCGAGGAGAAAGTTCGCCTTGTCAGTGCGCTGCAGCATCTTATAATGCTCGAGTGCGGAGGCGCTGCGCTCGAGTCAGATGTCACGCGCTGGGCCGTCGAAAATGGCATATCCGTCATGGTTGGCATCGGGATGACGGAGACGGTCGGTACGCTGTTTGCAGAACGCGCGCAGGACGCCCGTTCCAATGGCTATTCTGCGCAGAACGCCCTCATTGCTGATGGAATTATGTCACTGGTCGGGTCTGAGAACGAGGAAGCCGCCTTCGGTGAGTGTTTCTTTGTTTAGACTTCTATCGCAGTAAACTAAACAATATACAGAAGGGGAGCTAGTCGTGAAGAGCAAGCTCATCCCACACGGATACATCAACTATCATGATTTGTCGTTCTCGGTGGACCCGAATGGTTGGGTAACGTTTAAAACGGGAGATAAATATCAGCGCACGCCAGATGGACGATTCAAATGGCTTGGAAGAAAGACCGACTTTATTCAGGTCCGTGAAACGGTTTCATGCACTAGCAGGTGCTGATAGTCGAGATAGATGACAAGCAGCGAAACACTGGATCCAAGACCTATTGAGAAAACTACTCTGTACGAATCCAAGTATCGCAAATGCATGTGTCATTGGTGACAGATTCCTGAGGGAGCCTGCGACTAGCGTATGCGCCATTGTCGAGATCAAGCCAGGAGTGGACATGCCTTCGTCCAAGATAGACAAAGAAATTGCGAATGCCCTCGCTCCAATCAATCGCGACCTCCCTCCTGCACTTCGTATACCATGGTCTCGCGTACTCATAATCCAACCTCCTCAGAGACTACCAGTTACGAGGAAAGGCGATGTGTTCCGTAAGAAGATTGAAGGATATGTTTGGGTCTTGCCTTGGTGTCGGTGTTTCTACCGAGATCGAATTCAACCATGTTGAAACTAAAGAAGGTCAATCTGCTCGGAATTATATAAGTTAATGCTAACGAAGAACATTATATACTCCAGATGATACGGAGCACATTGTGAGACAGGTTGTCAGCAATCTTCTTGGAGTCCATGATCCTGAGCTATTGTCTGCTTTATCTTTCGCTGAGGTACATCTTATTTTGTGTCATATGATAATGAGTGTGTTTCATAACGTTTTCCAGCTGGGAATGACCTCATTTATGGCTGTTAGCATCGTTAACACTCTAAACAAGCTCATCAATGGGCTTACCCTTCCACCTAATGCATGTTACATCCACATTGATCTTGATTCTCTTGTGGATGCCATTTCACTCAAACATGGTCATGGAAGTAATCCGACGGAGTTGCCTTCTATACCTTTCCCCGTCACCGGGTCCTATCAGCATAATGAAAAGGACATTGTGATAGTCGGCAAGGCATTCCGTTTACCCGGCTCACTCGACAATACTGCATCTCTCTGGGACGCTTTGTTATCAAAGAAAAATTCAGTCGTCAGTGACATCCCATCCGATCGCTGGGATCACGCAAGCTTTTACCCCCACAACATATGCTTCACAAAAGCAGGCCTCGTTGACGTTGCCCACTACGATTACAGATTCTTTGGCCTCACGGCGACAGAGGCGTTGTACGTATCTCCGACCATGCGCCTCGCCTTGGAAGTGTCATTTGAAGCCCTGGAGAACGCGAATATTCCACTCTCCAATCTGAAGGGGACACAAACCGCTGTCTATGTCGCCACAAAAGACGATGGCTTCGAGACGCTCTTAAATGCCTGAACAAGGCTACGACGGTATGTATGTCTTTGGTTTTGTTCAAGAACGACACTAATCCTCACTAAACTCTAGCGTACACACGATTCTACGGCACGGGTCGCGCTCCGAGCACCGCAAGTGGCCGTATAAGCTAGTACGAACTCCTTTTTCCAGCGAAGTCATTCAGCACTCATTTTGCATCTAGTCTACTTGATATCCATGGGCCATCTATTACCGTTGATACAGCATGCAGCGGAGGCATTGTATGTATGGATCAAGGTATGATCATAAGGTGCATCGCTAGGAATCTCAACGTTGTAACCCATATTTTTAGCTATCACTTTCTTGCAGTCAGGAGGAGCCGATACCGCTATTGTCTGTTCGAGCAATACGCACTGTTGGCCAGGATCATTTATGTTTGTATGATACTAGATCAGGCATCACCGACGTTACTGATATGATCATATAGGTTCCTGACGGCGCAAGGCATGGTTTCTCCAAATGGAAGATGCGCTACCTTTACTACCAATGCAGATGGGTGGGAACGTCCATCTTAGCCATAACGCATTTTCTTACGATGTAATAGATATGTGCCTTCGGAGGGTGCAGTGGCTTACATCCTCAAGACGCGCAGCGCTGCAATACGCGATAATGACAAGATACTCGCCGTGATCAAATCAACAGATGTGTCCCATAACGGCCGTTCTCAAGGGTTAGTTGCGCCGAACGTAAAGGCACAGACAAACCTACACCGATCGTTGCTACGAAAAGCTGAGCTGTTTCCTGATCAAATCAAGTCGGTGAACAGCCATTCCTCGTTCAATGAAATTACTGATTTGCCGATCACAGCTTTATCGAAGCTCACGGAACAGGTCAGGTCACCTTCCCAAGGCAGGAAGGTTGAAACTCACTTCTCATTTCTTATTCAGGTACATCTCTGGGAGACCTCTCAGAAATCCAAGGCATCAATAACGCCTACACATCCACACGACCTCGTCCGGCCGGTTCCCTTATCATTAGCGCATCGAAAACAGTGTTAGGACACAGCGAACCAACTGCAGGGATGGCCGGCATCCTCACAGCCTTGCTTGCCCTTGAGAAAGAAACAGTTCCTGGTTTAAATCACTTAACGGAGTGCAACCTTAACCCTTCGCTCGACTGCAGCATAGTTCCTCTCCTGATTCCTCACGTGTCTGTTCGCATTGGTGGCGCAAAGCCACACCGAGCTGCAGTTCTGTAAGTTTCTAGTCTGCCTTTTATGCTTGACCCCGCATTCTTATGTTGATGTAGGTCATACGGATTCGCAGGTACGCTGGCAGGTGCTATCTTAGAGGGACCACCTTCAGATTTATCAAGGCCGTCGTCAACTGATATGCAAGAACGCCCCATGATTTTTGTCCTCAGTGGGAAAAGTGTGCCTGCACTGGATGCCTACTTAAGACGGTATTTGGTATTTTTGCGGGCCGCAAAAACACACGACTTCCATAATATCTGCTACACTACTTGCGTTGGGAGGGAGCACTACAAATACCGGTTCTCCTGCGTTGCCCAAAACATGGCAGACCTTATATCTCAAATTGAACATCGACTGACGACTCTTTCCATTTCGAAGCAGAAACCTCGTGGCTCGCTAGGGTTCGTGTTCTCAGGACAAGGCACTTATTTCCCTGGTATGGCTGGAGCACTTGCTGAACGATATTCGGGGTTCCGAGCGCTCGTCTCTAAGCTTGGGCTCGCTGCCCAAGAGCGGTCGGGTTATCCAATCGATAGGTTGTTGCTTGAAGTTTCTGATACGTTACCGGAAACAAACAGCGAGGTCGACCAGATTTGCATTTTTATCTACCAATGTTCTGTTCTGCAATGGCTGCAGAGTCTGGGCATCCGGCCGAAAGCAGTCCTTGGTCACAGCCTGGGAGAAATTACTGCCGCAGGTAAGTGTATTCTGTTTGCGAATGGATAATACAATTAATTGGCATAAATTACTAGTCGCAGCTGGTGCCCTGTTGATCGAATCTGCATTGGACCTTGTGGTCACACGCGCTCGTCTTCTCCGTCCAAGAACAAACCATTCTGCTGGAATGGCCGCGGTAGCAGCGTCCAAGGATGAAGTTGAAGGACTTATAGAAACCCTCCAACTTGCGGACACGCTAAGTGTTGCGGTTCACAACGGTCCACGGAGTGTCGTTGTGTCAGGCGCATCGGCCGAAATCGATGCCCTGGTCGTCGCAGTCAAGGAACGGGGCTTGAAGGCTTCCCGCTTAAGAGTTGACCAAGGCTTCCATAGCCCTTACGTTGATACAGCCATCCCGGGTTTACTCGACTGGTCAAATAAGCATTGTTCAACCTTCCTTCCTTTAAACATTCCTTTATACTCGACTTTGACCGGCGAGGTTATTCCAAAGGGACGGAGGTTTGTCTGGGATCATTGGGTAAGATGATTTTTGATTCACTCACATCTTAATAATCTTACTGGAATCAAGGTAAACCATGCTCGAAAACCTGTTCAGTTTGCGACGGCAGCAGCAGCGGTGGACGAAGACCGATCCATTGGCGTGCTCGTTGACGTTGGACCCCAGCCTGTTGCGTGGACCCTCCTTCAAGCAAACGACATTCTCAACACCTCTACAACTGCGCTATTTACGAAGGCTGGAAAGGACCAGGAGATGGCGCTACTCACTGCTTTGAGCTACCTCTTCCAGGAGCACAGCCTTTCTCCCAACTTTCACGAGCTTTACTCTGAGTGTCATGGTGCTCTGAAGAAGACGGACATTCCCACCTACCCATTCCAACGTGTCCACCGCTATCCGACCTTCATACCATCACGAAATCAAAGTCCCGCTGTTGTGAAGGTAGTTGTGCCGCCACCCCGCTCTTCTGTCCAAAGGAATGGGGAAGCAAAATCACAGTCGAAGGAATCAGATCAACGAGCTCGTTTGATCACTTGCCTTAAAGCCATCCTCGAATTAACATCAGAAGAAGAGTTCGGTATGTAATTGTTTCCGCGATCGTGTCTATTCTGCAGATTAACTGTTAACGCAGACCTTTCTGAGACCCTCAATGCTCGTGGTGTGGACTCAATAATGTTTACACAGCTGCGGAAGCGGGTTGGAGAAGAATTCTATCTCGATATACCCATGATCTATCTATCGGACGTGTTCACGATGGAACAAATGATTGACTACCTTGTCGAACAGTCCGGATCCACATCCGGTCCGGTTAACCACCCACTAGACAAAGAAGATCTTCGGACGGGGCTGATTTCATGCCTGAAGAATGTGCTAGAAGTCACTCCTGGTGAAGAACTAGGTAAGTAGTCATTTGTGGACCCGCTCCGTGCGCATTACTGAATGCGTACCACCAAAGACCTATCTGAATCTTTGAACGCTCGTGGTGTTGACTCAATTATGTTCGCTCAGCTACGAAAACGCGTCGGGGAAGGATTTGGCGTGGAAATTCCAATGATATATCTGTCTGACGTGTTTACCATGGAAGACATGATCAATTTCCTCATTTCTGAGCGCTCGTAGGTTGAGTACAAGCCAGTCGAAATATTGTTTTCCAGCCAAGTCACTGGGTTTTTGTACTCTATCATCTTTCTCCTATATGTATACGCCATCTGTATTCGTAGAGTCAGACTTTATGCACCTCTTGCTTAGCTTTGTCAACTTGTCCTGGTATAGAGGCAAGCTCTTCGAATGAGTTTGGTGTGGACATAATTGATATCTAGTAGCACGACTCGTAGGAACAAATGACATAAATATCCACAATATAATAGGTAAAATGACAAATAGACACGATCCAACATACGAAGCAGACTGTATAATGAGATAACGATACAATGGTACCAGAATGCGCTGGCGATGAACGAATACGATGTAGATGAGACAAAGGTGAAGGGAGTTGAATGACTAAAAATTATGCCAACTCGACAATTTCAAGGGGATACCACTCAAGATGCCATGGAACCCCCCCAAAGGCCAATGCCATTGCGATGGTCCTACGAGTCTCGACATCTATCGAAGCAAGGAACTATTCACCAAAGCTAACTCGGCCTCAGTGCTGTGTGGCAGTTTCGCGATCTCTCGAAGGAGCCCGTGCAGGTCCGAAATGAGCTCGAGTGAGAGTCCAGACTTCCTGACCGATGTGAAAGAGGGAATATAGCGAATGAGGTCCGCGTATATGACGGCACGATGCTGTACACTGATGAAACCCGTGGTAGGGGTGCCACAACTAGTTTGCGGACGTTGAAGAAGGCCAGAAGGGACTTCAAGGCAGAGTCGCCCATGATGTCTGCAGGAAACGAGAAATTAAAAGTGGTGACGTTGGGTTGAACGCCAACCGAGGCAAAACGAATGAGCTGTTGTTATTTCTCGGGGGACTTCTCCCATGTTCTCGTGGCAATAGAGCAGTTCACTTCTAGCAGGTCAGGGCAGTTGTATTTAACCTGCACAAAGGTCGAGCGTAGAAGCTCTAAGAAGACTTCGTAGGAAATGAACGGTCCTATATGCAAAGAAATAGTGTGCAGTGATGAGTCTCAAGCCTCTACCATGCTGTGAAAAGTCTGCGTGGTGATAAATCGCTGGGGCAGCAAGGTCATGGCCTGACCGACTGGTCGTATTTCCAAGAGAGATGCAGTGACGTGCCGGAACTAAAAACTGCCGGTCCGTGTGGCTGTAACGACGCGTCGATCACGTGATAATACGTCAGAGGGCTTGTTTACGATTTGAGGAATTTTCGACCGTTCACCAACAGACTTGCAATTGGTCCAGATACTGGCCTTGTTTGCTTTCGTAACTCGTTATCTCTTGGTTCCGAACCATCACCTTTTACCCTCTGTCATCTTCCCTCACCGTTATTCCCTTTCCTCTCCGCAACAATGCCTCCTCGACGTTCTGCTCGAGCTGCGTCAGCCAAACCAGCGCCGAAGCCAGCTCCCGTGGCTGCCAAAGCGCCGCCACGGTCTCGCACCAAAAAACGGCCTGCCTCTCCTGAGCGCGAAGCCTCACCTGCCCCCGCCAAGAAGCGAAGCAAGAGTGAAGAGCAGAACATAGATCCTGCCGCTGAGAGTAAAGCCACCAAACTCCGTATCACCAAAAAACCTAGAATCAAGGCGGCAACTCCTGCTGAAGGAGTCCAGGTGAAGCCCTATCTCAACCCTCTTCCAGCGCCAATTGAAACTAAGCGACCCGGTCTACAACTCTTCGCATGGGGTGCTGGCAACTTTGGACAGTTCGGTATGGGGCCTGACGTGCTCGGAGAATTGGATAAGCCACGTAAACATTCATGGGCTGAGAAACAGATGCAGGAGGGTGCATTCGGGGCTGAAGCTGCGGGGCTCGAGGCCGTGGCGGCAGGTGGCATGCACAGTCTCTTCATAGACGAAAGTGGCAAGGTCCGTTGGCCCGCCTGGCTCTCACTATTAATCTCTTACTCAACCTTTATGAACAGATATGGTCTTGCGGTCTCAATGATGATGCCGCTCTTGGGCGAGTTACTCAGGACGTGCCCGATCCAGAGAATCCTGGGTCATTTATCGATATCGACACTTTGACCAGTATTCCACATCCTCTACAGTCCCTCATGGATGAAAAATATCGGGCGGTGCAAATTGCTACTGGTGACAGTATATGTGCCGCCGTCAGTGCAGAAGGCGATCTACGAGTTTGGGGTTCATTCCGGGTATGTGGATCGCAGAATGTGAATTGTCATCACAATTGACACATGCTATTTTCCAGGTTAACGAGGGCTCTCTTGGATTTTCCAATGGGTTAAGACATCAGTTCTTACCAGTACCGATATCGATGAATCTGATCCACAAACCGGGTGACACTGAAAAGGTTTCATCGATCGCAGCAGGCGGCAATCATCTAGTGGTACTGACCACTCATGGCAACATATACACATGGGGTGCTGGTGAGCAAGCTCAGCTCGGTAGAAAAGTACTCGAACGCCGCAAAATCCACGGTACTGTTCCAGAGAAGGTTACTCTGGCAACTCGGGGAAGGAAGGGCAAGACCATTGGTACTGGTGTCTATCATTCCTTTGCCGTAGATGATAACGGCGACGTCTGGGCCTGGGGTTTGAACACGATGGGACAACTCGGCACTGGCTACGATAGTGAGGCTGATTCCCAAGTTCAACTCCCCAAGAAAGTCCACAATTTGAGTCCCGCGGACCTGGGTGGCGACACCGTTATTCAGATTGTTGGAGGTGAACACCACACACTGTTCTTGACATCTGCTGGAAAGGTGTACGCCTGCGGTCGATGCAATGCTGGACAGCTGGGATTGCCGGAAGAAATGTTCAAGGATGCCGAACACAAGGACTTCATACCCGAACCCGTGCAGGTACCCTTCCCTGATGATGATGACCCAATCGTCTACATCTCCGCCGGAGTGCACAACAACTTGGCGGTCACGAAGGATGGTGCATTATACTGCTGGGGACAGGGTACGCAGGGCGAGCTTGGTGTTACAGATGTCGAAGTTCGAACACCACGGATGATTGTTCGCAGGGAAGGCGGCTCATGGGCAGCTGTGAAGGTCGCTTGCGGAGGCCAACACACGCTAGGTTTGTTCAGAAAAAAATAACCAACTCCTGGTGATTCTTCCTATCTATATCAAGTACATTGTTTCTACTCTTACACACGTACACTTCGTATTTATTCCTCTATTATCGTTACTAGGTTTCTGAATGAAAATATTCAAACCTTTGACATGTCTGAATCTCCGGGACCATACTTTTCCCGCGCCACAGACGCGTCGTGCCGGAGTCTCGTGACAGAGTCTATTTAGGGTGCACCGCCGTTTTTCCCGCCATTCCATCTCTGCTTTCTTCTACCATGGCGCCAAAAAAGGTCAGGACTTTCTTCTACCAAGTATGGCGCTCTAATGTGAGATGACCAGACCGTGATTCCCAAAGGCTGCACCTTTCTCAACAAGAATACCTTGGTCTCCGAAAAGAGCAAAGCAATCCTGACCGACCTGCTCAAGCAGGCCGAAAACAGAGACCCAGACGCGAACGATATGTACATTTACAACGGTAACAAATTCAATTCTCTCCTGTGTTATCTGCTGATACCCTTTGTTCCAGATTACTACTCGTATGCTGTCCTGGACCTCGTGGACAACACCATCAGCATTTTGAACAACAAAGTCAAGAAGAAAGCCTGGAATGACGCGATGGACCTCCTTGAGGCGATTACTCTTTTTTTCGACATGGAAGATTCGTGGCCAAGTACGCACTTTTTGCTCATGGCGGCACGTCCGACCTAACTTCTTTTCTATAGTGTGCGACGATGGCAAGCGTATAACGATCACCGATAGAGCATATGGTTCGCTGCTCGTCACAGTCTTGCGCGCCTTGAAACAGGACGGCCGTCTTGACACGACTAACTATCCTAGCCTCGAAACACTCCTGAAATACGCTGCGGGCTGGGGCGAGTCGGTGCCGATAGATGCTGGATACAGCGGCATCTGCAAGGCTGTTGGCTATCGGTTGTTCAATAGCAAATCGGAGGAGCAGGTGGCGTTGGAGAAGGCGCGTGTGGAGGAATGGTTGAAGGGGCTGGATAAAGAAACCAGGAAGAGGATGGAAGAGGAAGAGGATGATGAAGATGAGGATGAAGCTGATTGGTTCGAGGGAGGCAGCAAACACGACGAAGACGTGAAGAGCAAGAATCTTGTTCTCTCTCGCACTTGGAAGGATTACAAGGACTATCTCCGTGGGGTTCCGTCGTGCCCAATGAAAGGTCCTGGAGAATGGGACATCAGCAGATGGACCTATGAGGAGAAAAAGCCATTCCTATTCAGCGAAATGGATAATTAATGCTTCAGCAATTATCCTGCTGTTCGGGTCATACTGCTAACAACACTTCTTATGCTAAAGAATGCTTCCTCAATACTGTATATTAGTCTTACTCGGTGTGCTTATTGTATAATACCTTCATATGTCCTTAGTCCTCGGAATGAACATTGTACATGGTACTTGATTTGAGTATAAATAAGTACAGATGTGCCGACATGGGCGTAGAATTTATGATGATCCTTGACAACGTTAGCATACGTCCAAGATGATACAGGAGACGGGGTCGCAGATTTTACATATATGTCGCAGTCAACCGTCCGACGATATACTTCTCCGTATTCACAGGCGGGTATTTGGCCTCCTTACCACAGTTAGGGAGACACGAAATCTCAGTGGTAAAGTTGGGGTTGCAGAAGTACGCAATAGACTGGCGAGAGGGAGTGACCTCCTCTGTCTCGCTGATCTGCTTCGCAGGGGGGGCAACGACGCGGTGGAGCGTCGATCGAAGGGTATCGTTACTCCATCGAGAAAGTAGATCGCCGACGTTGATGACTATCGTTCCGGGCTATAGAGAAGCAATTAAGGTTTGAAAAAGGATGGGTCGGTGAGGTATGAGCATCAGACGTACGATAGGCTGAAAAGACATTCATTGAGTTGTAAAAGAAACAGTTAGGCATTGGACTCACAGTGGCAGGGTGGTAGATACCGGTGTGAGGATCTTGGACTTGAAGGCCACCAACTTGGTCTTGGAAAAGTAAAGTAAGCGTCCCATAATCTTTATATAGCATCCGTCAGAGTCCGATATATGAAAGAATGGCATCTTCCTACCGCTGTGGGCACCAGCGCGCGCTTGACCATCGCCTTCCAACAGTTTACGCTGAATAGGGGGATACGACAAAAGCCGAAGGTTATGGTTTTGGTCATTAATCTTGTTGTCAAAGTATCGTTCATCCAAATCGAGGCCAAGTGCTATGGAACGCATAATGTCAATGTGAAGATAGTGACAAGTCTGACAAACATTAGCTTCATGCGGAGCAAGACAGCTTTGTATACGATACCTTGAAGAAATCCAGCATCGTCTTCTTGAAGCCGGGCGCATCGGTTTCCTCTGGCCACTGGTTCTTCCATGCTGCATCCCAGTCGCGCCCAATCTCCATCGTTTCCTTGAAGTCTGGCGCCTTTTCCCGCAGAGAGGCGATTTCATTGGGATCCGCAGACTGCGTAACGCGTTCACGTCCTATGGTGACATATCCACGATTTGACCGTGGGTCCTCCCATTTTAGTTTGTCCTAAAGATAGCCGTATGTTAACTACGAGTGTATCACCGGTCCGGTATAGCTGACCTTGGCATCTGAAGGTAAGGCGAAGAATTCAGCGCTCTGTCTCAGCCGTCGTAAATACGAGCACGCTGTCGAATGGCATGAAGTTACCTTCTGGAAAGCATTCCTAACGATGGCTGGAGAAGTAGCAATTATTAACTCGAACTACAGACAAGACCGTGGTACGCACCAGGGGGTATCCCATGCTTATCAACGTAGATGAACCCACTCTCTTTGAACCCCGCCACAACCTCGTCCGCCGTCACCTTCCGTTCGGCTGCCGTCCTTGCCTTCCGATACTTTGAGAAGTCAATGACCGGGATACGGAAGTCCTTCGCTACGGTGGCAAAACCACGCTGTATAGAAACATACTTGCGAGAGAAAGCAGAGAGGCGGATCGAGTACATGGTGGGCGGACGGGGAGAAGACGATAGACATGGCCGACACGGATTGTGCCATTTTTGATCCACAGCGCTTATCCTGCTTATCCTGGCTTATCTCGATCACGTGTACGAAATGCTATATCTGGACTACAGTCCTTATTTCCAGCAGGAGATGCCAGTAAAAGCAAGTCCGCTTTAGTCGCGAACATGTTTCCTCTAAGAAATTCACTGCTTTTCAGAAAGTATGAAAATTCCAAGGATCAGCAGGACATTCAAAACTAGCTACGGTTCCTTCCGCGGAAGGGACATCCGCTAGCAAAGTTAAAAACAACTCAATCGACAGAATTCAGTCGGTGCCCCTAACTCCGTTTTGAGTCGCGTGAAGGTCGAAAAACAGTTTTCCTAAACTTTCACACCACTCAGATGCTTCCATCTTTTATCAGAGCCCCCGAGATACTAGGACTTCAGTGCTTCAGTGCGGACGTTTGATCAGATATACGGTTTACTACAGTCAGAGGCTTGATCAAGCTATCGGCCGGCCTCGATAATCACGGCACTTGAAATTGCCTCAGCCATGATAAACATCCACTACATGTACGCCGAGGCGCAGTAGTTTGGAGGCCTGTGCTTCAATTCATGCACGCGAATTTCTGGAACCGCTCACTTATTCCTTGCTGGTATTATCAGCACGCACAAGCCCTGGCCTCTAACATCCATCAGAATAGAGAATCCGTCCTATTATTTGTATGAAAAGATGGTATCTAACAAATCGTCATGAAATTTTTTGGCGCTGTCGGTCACAAGGGATGCTATCTATGAGGCGTGCATCATTATGCGCGTCCATATCCCATCACGCTGGGAGATCTCAGACGTCGGAATAGCGCCGTCATGGTCTTGCCTCCTTCCGATCCCCATCTGAGCTACAATCAGAAAGTCACGCCACTGAGCAAACTATAGGACTTACTCTCCAGCCGCAACCTCCTGACAACACTGCTCAAACTCTTCTGAAACAGCAACCTCATCCCATTTGTCAACAACGTAATCCTACGACGAACATTTGTCAGTAAAGAATTGCATCGGAAAAATTTCCCTACCTCAACCAGCGACCGCAATTCATCCCATGATGAGGTCGCTAATAGCAAAGCGAAACTCGACTGTGGCGTCAGAGTAGCCATCATGTGCTCCAAAGCAAGATTTGCCAACGTTGGCATACTATACCGATGTGCCACTTGATACATGGACAAAGCTGATGCTGGCGGGGGTGGAGGAGTCGGGTGCGCGTGCGGATCCGGCGTCGTACTCGCCTGGCGCGGCCTCTGGGATCGCGGGGAAATCGGATAGCGACCGCTCGGAGGATAATTAGGAGGAGGAACAGTCAGAGGAACTGGGGCTGGCTTAGACCGACTAGATGAGGTCCCTGATATGTTCACTGGAATGGCTGAGGCGCGTCGAGATGTTGTCGCGGTAGTAGTGTTTGTCGTCGTGGATGATATGCGTGAAGAAGTTGCGCTCGGTGATGTTTTCGATGTTGATGTCAGTGGAACCGGATGGGGGCTCGGTGTTGCTGTTATTTGTCCAGGCTGCAATCCTGTTGGACCGCTAGTGGGAGACCGACTCCGCTCGGTGGCACTGTCGCCGCTAGTGGCACTCCTGGCATCAACAGAAAGATCATCTCCGTGACCAGACTTGTGAAAAGTCTTCCAGTCCCATTCTCCGCCATGAGCATGCAACCATTTGGCACTCCATCCAGCTCCGATGCCTTCTACAGCTGCCCTTGGATCATCGTGTTCTTTGAAAAGAAGCCAATTCGCGCTATAAGATATGCAAAGTACTTCAAATTAGAGGAGTTTATTATCAAATGAATGCTCACTAGCAGAACTTGAGCAGCCAATAGACAGTTTCAAAATCAGCCTCTTCGACCACGATAGTAAGAAGTTTCCGTTCGCCCGATATCACTCCTTGATTCTCAGCGAATGAAGAAGCCAGCATGGTCGCGAAGTAGTCAGAACGACGCGTAAGAATGTCTGAATGAGCGTAGATGATGCGTTTACGCGCTGTAGTTTGGGCTGAAAATAAGGAATGGGACGATGTTGAGGAAGGCGATCGATGGGTCACAGGTGATGTTGCTTCAGGCGCATTCAAAGCTGGAGATGAATGAATGTCGTTGGATTGTTTTTCAAGACACACGAAACGAACGTCCCCAGTGTCTGCAAATAGATTGTTACTCGAAGAATGCCGGTGCATGGATTACACTCACTGGGGTTGTCCAATGATGCTTCCAAGCCATCAAGAAGATCTCGCGGAACATAATATGCAGAAGGATGCGAGGGAAATAAGGGCCCTATTGGACAATGAATCTGTACACAGATCACGAACGAATCCGTCTCTCGAATACGCGAATTTTCTAACAAGGAGGAGAGTGAAGGCAAGCAACAGGCTGCAAACACGTCACTCAGTTCAGTGAATAGAGTAAAACGTTAAAACGTAACCAGGCGGCTTACCCCAAACCTCGCTTTCCTGCCTGAACACCCAATCGTTCTTCCAAAACTCCCACACCCACTCAGGGCGCGCCCCGCGCTCGCCCGCCCGGTCATCCTGGCACTTGATCGCCGTCATCATCGAAGTAGGTAACTCATAATCGGGATGGGCAAAGTCCAGTGCAAGAGAAGTGATATAGAGCGACAACGTCTTGCTGTCGACATCAGAAGGAGCTTGAGAACGCGCTATTTCCAATTTGAACTAGGAATCCACCGTCGGTCAGCCACTCAACGCAATCAAGTCGAACAAGCAGCACCTTGTTGTCACCCATTACAGGCGATTCTTTCAAGACCTCGAAATCATCAGGTTCGGCGAGATCGGAATCCTCAGCATTGATATTCTCAGACGGTTCTGCATTCTCTGTACCTTCGATGTAATCTCGCAGCTTGCGAATGTCTCTAATAACCCATTCGAGCCCCTACATTGGACAGAATTGGAGCATTTTGTGAAAGTAGCAGCGATCCTAGCGCACCATGAAGGTCCATTGACGCGTGCTCTCCTCTGGTGTTGCCGGTACATAGCCCATTGTCGATCCGGTGCTGTGTCTGGCAGCAGGGTTCCACGGCGAGCTACTTCCTGGAAGCGTGACCGAGGGCCTGGGATCCCACGATGTCTGAGGCGATGGGCTCGAAGAAGAAAGAGATGTCAAAGACGACGTTCGTTGATATCTGCGGTGGGCGGCAGCCGACCAAGGCCAGTCTGGACGGGACAAAGAAGAAACACGGCTAGGCGATGAGGACAAAGGCAATGATATACGTTGGTTTTCGGACGCCGACATCGTGGTTCAAGCTAAACAAATGGAATCCAAGTTAGGGGACACCATTTGTCGCATCAAAGATAATATTTATAGACAGTCTGACCATGCAAATGGGTGATAAATTCTTAGAGAAGTCCTACGTAGTAGTAAGGTATATAAGACATCCAACTAATATGTCTCCCAGAATATATTAGGTAATACGTCTCTCATCACTGTCGGGCAAAAATTAGCGACGCTTAGAGATTGAGGGAGTAAATGCACCCACATGTCCAGTGATGATGCCCTTGAGCCTCTTGAAGGCGTCCGAGTGAGTTGTTTTCATCGGTTAAGATATACTTTTCTTCTTCCTCCGCAGTAATCCCTTCCTGGATGACGTTCAAGTTTATCTCGCGTGCGTTAAGAGTAGACAGGATGTAACGACGGAGAGGCGAGCCTAGAAAATCTTCGCTCGTGGCGGATCTGAAGGTCAGAGGGTTCGTTGTCATAGTACAGAAGAATACCTATGAAGATGATCAGCAGCGAAGACTCTTTTATTTTGACAGTTCACTCACAATGTTAATGTATTCTGTCTCGTATTGATCTTCGGGAAGATCAGCTATAACGACATCGTGGAACGCCCGGCATCGTCCAAAAGCTTTAGACAAAGTGTACGAAATCATTCGCATGGGTTCGGACTTGACATGTCCAACGAAATTCTAACACAGGACTTGACAAGATGAACAAATGATCCTTATAGTATGACACTTACAACAACTAAGACGCCGTCAGGATGAATGGTACTTTTGAGGTCGCTCCAGAATTCCGTCGTGTAAATGTGTTCAGGCACGCCACCTCCAGAGAAGCAGTCATGGACCACGATGTCATATAGAGTCCCTTGAACTCCGGCATCGACACTGGCATGCTTGTGAGCGGCCCAGCTTCTTGCATCTTCTAAGTACACGTTCCCAGGACCAGGATCCGGCAGGCCGAACCATTGCCTAGCAGCATCATATACAGCCGGATCGATCTCTACAATGGCTAAAGACATGTTGTGTCTGTGAAAAGATGTCGCGGAGATACCAGCTCCAAGACCACTACAGACATTTAGCGCTAGGAAGAAGTATCTGTACGATCCAACTTACATTACCAATGCATTCTCCCACTCAGTTTTGGCCGTACTATTTACCAATCGGGCAGCTTCCTGAAGAATGAAAACGCCATAGATAGAGTCGCCCAAACGATGATTATGCGAATCACGTAGTGGGGGAACGCCTTCTATGGTCATGACTTTGGGTCCCATCCACACACCTCCAAGGAAAGAGTGAGCGGCGCGAAGATAGCGAACATGAGACATTTTATCGTCGGTATGATTAGGGTCACTAGACAGAGAAAGTGCTTGTCCGACCACGATCAGTCCTGTGGTTGATTGAACAGAGGAGTGTATCTGCAGCGGATAACTAGGATGGGTATATGTTTGTGGTAGAGGATGAGGGAGCACCGGAGAATATAATTTTGGATAAACCGTGTAAGAAAGAGTGGCGGCCATCGAGAGAATGATAAGTTTAATCTCTACAGAAGTGAACAAGGTTGTAGACCTCTGGTGTTGCTTTTTGTACAATTGTTTAAGAGGAGGGGTAGGTGGAACATCCATCTGAGTGATTGAAAGGCCCAGCAACAAGAAGGAAAGCGCTAAAAACTGGAATGGACGTGAGCAGACATATGTTCCATTGAGGGAATGGCGCACTATGAAACTTTCGGAGAACGTATTCAAAAGAGTGCTTTGTGACCATAGTTTCTTCATAATCCTGAGGGCAATTGATGGTATGACCACCGTTTGCAGTGCATGGGACAGCATCCTCAATATTCTCGGCGACTGCCAACATGATCAAAGTCGTTTCTCGAGACTCAACTTGCGCTCACCTTCCTGCGGCTCCCGACCATGAAACTCGAAAGGAAAATGACCATTGGAACCAACACCACGACATGAGTAATTGCCGGACCCCACACTGGATGTCGGTTCCTGGCCAACAAAACGGCTACCCAGTACGTGGCATTTGGTGCCGCTGCAAACAGCAACGCGGAGAGGAAAGCTTTCTGGCTGCAAGAGAAAGTAAACGGCTGGACAGCTGAGATGACTAGCGCTGCTACAACTATCTTGTCCAATAAATGATTCGTCGGCACGGAACCGTAGATGGGTACCAAGGCACGCTCATAGATGAAGACGACCAACGAAAGAGGAAATATGGAGATCGCGACGTTGACTAGATGTTGGATGTGAGGCATCTTTATGGGTGAAGCATTCGGGTGGTGTTGGCTAGCACTCCGTCGTGCTTGTCGCAGCCTACGATTTGGAATTTCCCCGCTTGCTGTGTTGTCAAGTTTGGGTTGCATCAAGGAATTTCTCCATTTTTCTAGCGAGAATGATGCCGACGGGCGACGGCGACGACGACGAGGTGTCCATTTCAATGAATACAGGGGTAAAAAGACGAAGAGAATTGCACGAAATTTTGTTCGAAATTTCTATCATGATAATTATTACTTTACAATTTTTCACAGGCGCTTATTCTTTCTGCCCTGAACGTATGCAGCCTACCGTCATGTTCCGCTTCATACTGCCTCCTACTGCCATCAGCTGTGCTCCGCTGCAGTACCTCATCGTCATACGTATGATCCGAGATGTTTCAAACCCTCAATGAGCACCAATGAACGGAACTTGCGTTCGAATAACGCTCGAGAACCTGAAGATTGCAGCTGGATGACAGGACATTAGGAGGCTCTCGTCGGGTGCTGCCGATTTTTTCGTCGCTTGGCCTTGTGCAAACGGAGCGGAATACCCCCAAAAGGCCTAGAACAACGTCACCGGACCATGTCAAATTTCAGGAGTAATTTTGGCGTCATTCTTGGTGTTGACTTATTTAAATACGCGCCTTGGGAGTCGGCCCATCTCTACATTTTACCACCATGGCTGATCGTTCACAATCTCGAGGTCGTGAATTCGTAAGTAAATTCCCATCGTTTCCAGTTGCGTTTACTAACCGCTTGCTACAGCAATCATCAGGAAGAGGGGGCCTTGGAAATATTCGCCCCTCATCCACGTCGAGGGACAGGCCTGTTGGCGGTCCCGATGATTTTTCCTCAACCAGAGGTAGAGAGCCTGCCATTGAACCCACCAAGGTACTAGATTTTGGCTAGCTGAGCCTTATCGGCCACTGATGTCGACAATAGATCTATTCGACTGGACGTGGAGGCGCTGGCAACATACGCTCCCCGTCTCGCGACCATAAGGAGCACATAGGACCTGACTCGCATGAGAGAGAAATCGTCAGAGAGCATGATAGGGTCGAAAAAGATGCACCGGTACGTTATATCCTAGTACGACTGATAACAAACCCTGACAGCTTATCTTATAGCACTCTTTCGGTCGAGGGGGCTTAGGAAACATTTCCCGCTCACGCTCTCGTGGTCCCGCTCCTGCGACCCCACCCAAGGTGCATACCCCCTGGTCGAGGGAGCATTGGAGATGGTTCCGCCCCCATCTACGAAGAGCAAGAACAACCTGGCAACCCCCGGTAAGTTCTCATCAAATATTTTTCTTCTGCGTATATTTATTTTTTAACCTACAGGCAATCCACCGAACAAACTGGAGGCAATGAACTCTTTGGCTCCAGGAACCGCTCAGCTTCTCGTGATCCCGAGCATCGCGGCACCTCCAAGGACAGGCACGGTATTTCGGGCCTGCTGCACAAGGTGACCCATCCCAATGAACCCCGTAACTGAGGAAGTGGGAGAAGATCACTATGCGACGAAGAAATCAAAGATTGGATATCGTAATCATATGTATGTCTACTTGTATAATGCTAAGAACTTTAAAAGGGATCTATATACTATGTTGAACACCTGGAATTACGGAGATCCATAAGAGGGGCAAAACAGATGGTTCAGATTACCTTACGGCCTGCCCCGCAGCAGCCTCGTATGAAGTTCACTGCGTTCTACTAGTCGCTGTTTTCTATCTTTGACTCAAGGATCGATGACTTTCTATCGCAGAGATCGATCCACTACATCAACTGCATTTCATCCTTTTGAATCCGCAGGAAGAGCTCATACCCCGAGGTTCACTTTACCGGCAAAGTCTGGAACTTGAGCATATCAACGAGAATGGATGGAAGTTGTGATCACACGGAGTAATCGATGTTCTTCAAGATGATGCAATAACCTAATCATACATCACACAAAGTCCATGCAACCTTAACAAAGTGCGCTATTAAAATGATTGGCCAATCTCTTGACCCTTCGATACTTGTATAGCTCGCTCTATAGCGAAACTCGCGCTGCGCGAGAATTGCGTGTACGGCTCTTATGCACATGGAAAGGAACAGCACATTGCAATAGAAAGGCATAAATATGAGGAAGCGTTGGATAACAACACTCAGAACAAGACCCTCAGGCCTCATATCCCAGACACAGAACTAGTATCGGACAACCCAGGCGAGCCGAACGCACCTGGCGTCTTGACTGCCACTGATGATAGTCGGCAGATATCATGCCGCCTAACAAGACCCCAATGAACCCTTCTAGCGCCTCGCGCATCCAGTCCGCTCAGGTGTGTACGGCCGGCTTTCATGTCGCCATCAATGATGACGAGCGTTCACTAGGCAAAGGCCGGGAATGCAGGCAAGAACACCTTTGCCTCACGCGCGCAAAGCGCTGGGCAGACCAACGCCAACAAAGGCCTCGTCGGGGGCACACCTAAGAGTCCTAGTGGCGGAGGCGCTGGGTCCAAATCGCCGAAGAGCAAGTAAAGAAGTAATAGACCGGATTTGAGAGGGAGCGTTTGACGTTTTCTCATTGATGACTTTACAGTGACACCAGTAGCAATTCATATTCTTGTAATCAGTTCATCTGTTGGTTCATACAGCCGATAATTTTCCCTTCATTTGAGTGAAAGCGACTTCAAGCTCTGCAGGAAGCGATTCCATCAGCGACAACTTGCGAGATACGGCTGGCTCCCAACCAAGTGTATACAGACGTTTGACTTTAGCGTATAGGCTGCCGCCGAAAAGAGACCAACCGTCTACCGGGAAAACGTCAACAAGAAGGCAGAAGGAAGCTGATGGGGCCATACAGTGTCCTAACGGATCCACTATTTCCGCAGGCATAGGCTTGGACCCGCCCATAGTCACAAGGCCTTTGTCAAACATCCACTGTGATCAAGCCATCAGCATGGATATCCAGAGCACTTTGACACGTACGTCGCCTACTGCAGACACCCACTCGTGCATAGATACCATGGGTTGATCAGATCCAACGAAATCTGAGTACTTAAATAAGGATTCTACCATCGGCCATCAGATACACTATACTCACAGAGCCCTTCGGCCCCTTCTTGAGCCTTACCATCCAGGGCTGCTTTTAGAACGATCAAGCACGCCGAGGCACAGTCTTTGACATGCACATTAGGCATGACATTAGCACCGGGTCCCCAAGTCCCAGCACGACCAATCTGTGTACACATATCTCTGAAATAACGAACAGGCGCTGTTGTCTTTTGTACGCCTGGTAAAATCAGTTGCTATCTTCGGTGCCGGTCCTAGAAAAATAAAATGCAGCATACCTTCACCTAATCCATAGATCCATCCAGGAAACATGATCATCGTGCGAACAATATTCTGAGTTCGCGTCCCTGCATCTACAATAGGGATATCCAACTCCAAGTGCGTGTTAGAAGGGTCGCAGTCTCGCAGATTCAGACTCGTATCACTCCACCATTTGATGTTAGCAGGATCGACGGGCTCTCCGCGGCAATTGTCGCTCAAAATTCCAAGCCCTGATACATGCATATAAACCGGTGGATTTCCAGGGTGGCGGGCAGAGTTTTTCTCGAGACCAGCGAGAGTCGCTGGAGGAGAAAGCAATGTTCACAGATTTCACAGCGAAGTAGTAAGAGAAACGCACATCTGACGCTAGGCCAATGATCGGAGCTGGCTGTATTGATGACTATTGGGCATTTGGAGGACCATTCTTCGATGATCGCACCGTCGTCTAGTGTACCTTCAATGAACGTGACGTTTGGATGCAGTTCCAACACGCTGGCTCTTCTGCTTGCAGACAAATCTCTCAACAGAGCGATAACATTATACGTGGGCAGCTCGCGCCCAAGAGACTTCAACAAGTGACCACCAAGGAAGCCCGTGCAGCCCAGGAAGAAAATCGAGGGTGATTCGCCAGGTGTAGACATCTGAGTCTGTCTGTGAAAGTAGTCATGAGACGGAAGGGCACTTTTGCGGACTCTACATCAGAGCTCAGGGACCGATCACGGTGCCGCACTGGGTTACATGAATCCGGTGACCTGATGAGCTTGACTTACTATGGAGTGCTTGTTCTCACATTAAAGCGCCGGCGCGGACTTGAGCGAAGAGGTGAAAGACGCACGAACCGCACTGGCGTTTACGTGGTCGCTATAAGAGCTGAAAAGGGCTTTAGATTTTAAAAAACCTTCTTCCTCACGTTGAAACTTGCTAACAAGGATGTTTTACGATATTGTTTTGGACTGTACGTATCTTGGAGTTAATGTATATTTGGTGATGCCCCATCTGTTTCAACATGACACAGGACTCCACGTAGTACATGCAATTGTTCTGCCACAGGGCCACCTTATTATCAATTAGTGGCTTTTACTACGATACATATTTGAGAGTAAAAAGTTGTGGAAGGAGCAAGTTTCTCAAACTTGGGAACTTAGTCTGATCAGTGAACAGTTTGATTCGACTTCCCGTAGCACAACAATGACATGAGGATACAAGAGATATGTAATAATGTACATGCTTAGGAGAAATAAAAGTAGTCCTTCTTGGATTGAAGGACAATAATGATCGATTAAGGAAACGATGGCCGAGCGAAAGTTGAAAGCAGATGATATGATGAGGAGCTGAAAGTGCACAACGAGCAATAATTAAAATCACATGTGAGTAGTGGTTATAGAGGAGATGATGATAGAACATCCATACATGATAAATTAAACATCCACATCATAAACATTCATTCGATAACCTGTACAGTGCTAGCAATCCTGTGTCATGAAAGCGCTCCCCGCTTGGAACGTGATGTAGAGCGCATGCTCTTCCGCCTTGGTCGTGGCTTGGTCGAGCTGCCCGACTTCTGATCAGAAGAGCGACTATGGGCTGTTGATCGAGAAGACAAACGAGGTCGGTTTCGAGGTGGCTCTGAATGAGGAGGTGGAGAGGGACGTTTACGCAAATTGTACCGCGGGGAGGTCTCAACAGAAGAACTGGGAGGAATAGCGGGAGGCGTCGCTGGAGGGGAAGAAGAAGGAATGGGCGGTGAAGGTGACGCGAGACGAGGGGCTGCTGGAGTTGGCGAGGCGGGAACAGAGACAGCGACAGGTTCAATATCCATGTCGTCCTTCTGTGAATCGACGAGATGTGCAAGTGCCAGTTGCGTCATTGATATCAGATCTGGGACCGTCGTCCGCGACACTATGTCCAGCTGAGAAGTAGGGATTGAGCCAGTATCTTTGGCTCCCCAGTTCAAGGACCCATTGGGTGTGACCAGAGGGGTGTCAATTTCGACGTACGGCTCCGACTCCTGGGAGTCATGAATGGGAGGCTGTGATGGAGGTAAGAATAACGGTGGCAATCTTGTAAGGTCAGAGTAAGCAGGCATTCGTTGACTGGCTGGCTCTTCGATGACCGGCTCTGTGTCCACCCTCTGCAACTTTGGTCTCTCGCCAACGGAGAAAACGTCCTCATTATCAATATCCTCTTCACCAAATCGATGCAAACGCTTGGGGGATCTCATGACTGGCTGCACTGGCTTGCGGCGGAAGGGCGGGATTGGGGGCAACTTGCTTTCATAGGCAAAGTCTCGTACTTTGATGCCAAGTTTTGCAAGATCTTCAGGTTGAGGCTGCGGCGTTGGTCGCACAAGGCGGGCTCTCTTCAGAGATGAAGGGCCGGGCTCCTGCGAGCTTGCGGTCTTGGCAACATTATCTTGAGGATGCACTCCGTTGACCATGGCTCGGTCACTCACAATGGACGGGACAGCATTGTGTCTTGCGAGATTCTCGGTTTCCTGAAAGAGGCGCGCGTTTGTGGAGGTTGGAAACCGCTTCGGCTGCTGAGATGACTCGATCGCTTGCGCCATGCAGTACATTTACAAGGAATCTGATGAACTCTTCAACTAGGACTGCCTTGAGCCGGTAGAGGTGCTGTATTGCGCTCAACGTGGAGCGAAAGGGGAGTCTTTGATGCTGTCTGCCACGACAAACAAGGTGGTGGTAAAGGTTTGAAACGCTTTTCAAGCTCAGCGACACGTAAATGGCCCTTATCACGTGATCGTATGATTATATAACCGACACTTTGCTAAATTTGGACCAAGCCACCTGTTGTGCCTCTCCGTCGCGCTATCGCCTTATTTTTTTCTGTCGTGACACTTGAGCGACTCGAAAGAACAGAAATTGCATGAGGGATCGGTCAAGTTGGCAAATTCAGCCCTAATCCTCGCAGGAACTGGTATCTCATCTCATATATTTTCTTTCATATCGTTTTCCTAATTTGCGTTCTAGCTCCCCTTAGGCCGTATACCGCGATGTGGCGACGTGCATGGAAGCCAGTAGCAGCGACGGTTGCAATTGGTACTCCGGCGTACTTGTATTACTACAGAACGACACCAACGTTTTCTATTCCTATCAGGGTCAAAGATATGGACGGAAAGCCAGCCATGTCGACCAAGGTCCTACCTCTTCTCTCTATGGAAGAAGTGAACAAACGTTTAAGCGAGCGTGCCAACTCTGAAAGGACGCTACGACCAGACGGTTTCGCGTGGAATTACGCAAATGCAGCACTGCCTTCGAATGACCCTATCGAAGACACACATTCAAAACAGATCATCCAAAGAGACGATGCTTCTGGTGACTACCTGTTCTTCGCCGTTATGGATGGCCATCGTGCCGGAGACACCTCCCATCTACTCTCCTTGGTTCTCATCAGAGCGGTTTCTCTTTCTCTCGCCAAGCTCATCTCGAAGTCCTCTTCAACATCCCTCTCTGAATCCACTATTGGTCGTGTTAAGTCAGTTGTCGGGCTTGGGTCTGCCCAGGACGCTGATCCTCATCGTGTCTCGCTCGCTATACAGGATGCATTCACTGACTTAGATCGTGAACTCCTCACTGCTCCCCTCCGTGTTCTCGCTGGCAATATGGACCGATCGAAGGCTATACCAGATCTCAGTAAACACCCACTTGCACTGAAGACTATGCTCCCGGCCATCTCAGGTATGAGCCTCTATTCTGCTGTTCATCAGACATCTCATCAGTTATGCAGGCAGCTGCGCTCTGTTGGCCGTGTTTGATACAGCTCACAAGGACCTATATGTCGCTTGTACAGGAGATAGTCGCGCCGTTGCCGGTGTTTGGGAACCAACACCTGATGGCAAAGGTCACTGGCGTGTCGATGTTCTTAGTGAGGACCAGACAGGAAGAAACCCGAATGAATTAAAGAGGCGAGCTTTATTCATGCTTGGGCATACAGGACATTCATCGTTATCGTAGAATGCAGGAGGAACACCCTAAAGATGAAGCAGACACGGTTATACGAAATGGTAGGGTACTCGGAGGCCTAGAGCCTACGCGAGCGTTTGGTGATGCGCGCTACAAATGGACACGCGAAGTGCACGATACGTGAGGCATGTTGTCGTCGTCTTTGGCCTGATTCTTACGTTCATCTAGTCTCAACCATGCATTTATGGTCGGTAACGACATGACTCTACGGAGCCAGCCCCAGACTTTTAAAACACCACCATATGTTACCGCATGTCCGGAAGTCACTCACCGCAAGCTATCTTTCGACAAGTCGGCGCCGGGAGCCATCCGATTCTTGGTCCTGGCTACTGATGGATTGTGGGACGAGCTCACGTGAGGCTCCATCCCCTTCATTGTATGCTGAACTGATCTTCTTCCCTCTGAATAGTTCCGAAGAAGTCGTGAGCCTCGTTGGAGGCCATTTGGCAGGCGTCAGAGGTGTCATTCCCAAGGCTGAACTACCATCGCTTGTGCCGACGTCCGTCAAAACCGGTGGCGTAGAAGGTAAAGATCACCGTCGCAAGCGAAACAGTGGATCATGGGCATTCCGCGATGAAAATGTTGGTACACATCTTATTCGTAATGCGCTTGGGGGCGGTGATGAGGAGTCATTGCGACAATTGGTGAGCATTCCGGCACCATACTCTCGGAGGCATCGAGACGACATTACAGTCACAGTTGTGTGGTGGGAAGAAGGACGGGAAGAGGACGCTCAAGTTGCAACACCTACGAAAGCCAAGTTATAGATTCTGTACTAATATTGATCTTCCGAGAAAGGCTTGTTGACGTCCTCGACCCGAGATCGAGGAACTGGGCGGTAAAGAAGGATTTAATTGTGAATACGTACGATGTCTGTCAGACTCACAGTGACAATGTCAGTTGTCTGAGAGACATCGGACCACGTGGAGTTGTTTGTGCTTGCTGGCGTGTTTTCAACAAACCCCTACCTTGTTCCCTTCACCACCCAAATTACGCTGCCTTTGTTTTTCCCCCCCGCATGCTTCTTTCCCTTTTCTCTGCCTAGACGCCGTCTCTCTAGATTTCCAGTGATTTCAATGCTGGCTTCTCCTTTGTATCCGGCCCCCTCCCCTACTTTTTCTCCTTCGCACTCGAATGGAGACGACCAGCTCTCATGTAGACCTTCAAGAGACTTAGAGGCTTTCAATAGTCTTCTACCCCCACCAGTAGAGTTTATCGAAGGATCTTCTTCAGGGACCTTGGCTGTAGCAGAGGGCAAATATGAGCCTATAAATGCCACGCCTACTCGGAAGGTGTCTCCGGTGAAAGAGGTACGCGAGTTGCCCCCAGTTTTTTTATTCTTATTTAATACCATGTCTAGCAATCCGTACCTTCCCAATCATCCCCCCTTCTCTCCCCGAAGGCTGCCAAACGATCAGTCAGCAAATTAGACGCCGACGCACAGTCCTTGTACACAGGCGAAGTCGACACAGCTTGGCCTCCCAAATTCAACATTGGGTCCGGGTTGTTCAACAACGGCAATACGTGTTTCCTGAACAGCGTCCTACAGTGCCTCATACATACCCCGCCACTCCTCGCCGTTCTTTACAGTCACAACGAAATCTGTGAGTATCAATCTTTCTTCCAGTGACGAAAGGTAGATATCCGTGCTGCGTCCAGTGAGGTGACCAATGACGGGTTCATCTTGAGCACTTCTTGATGCCCTGGTCCATCGGCATGGCTCAGCGCGCGTATCTGGTTTTCGTCGCGGAGGACGTACGAAACAGTGGTTAATATCCCATGAAGGTCGTGTTAAGAATGTCTTTTGCATGGCTTGCAACCTGCGATCGGTTTGCTTTCAAGCCTATTCCAACAAGTCGGCTTTTTCACCCGGGCTAATCAGCACTAAGCTACATCGTGCGTCCTACCTTCATCCGTTCTTCGCCATCTAATAAGTATCAGTTATTGCCAAGCACTTGAAGCGAGGTCGACAAGAAGATTCGCACGAATTTCTTCGATATGCCATAGATGCCTTACAGAAGTCATGTCTATTCGGCTATCCACCGTAAGTGCACTTTTAGGGTACGCCACAACAATTTCGTCATATTTGGATCTTCACAGAAAACTCGATCCCAAGGTTGCAGAAACCAGCTGGGTACATAAAATATTCGGCGGCAAACTGCGATCCCGGGTAACATGCCAATCCTGCGGTCACAATAGCGACACGTTCGACAGCAATCTCGATGTCAGCCTCGATATCCACAGAACGAGCTCAGTCAAAGACGCTCTACACAAGTTCGTTGCCCCTGACTATCTGAAGGGTGGCGACAAGTATAAGTGTGAACGGTGCGTCCATTTTATTTTCCTATGCTCTGCTTATTAAATCAGTTGACAGGTGCAAAAAATACGTGAATGCAGAGAAACGCTTTTCAATACACAAAGCGCCTCTCGTTTGCACTATCCATCTCAAACGCTTCTCGCCTATGGGTAACAAAATTGGCCACCAAGTGAATTATGACGAGCGCCTCAGCCTTGCTCCGTATATGAGCGAAGGAGAATTCGGACTTCTCTACAGCTTATATGGTGTCATTTGCCATGCTGGTGGTGGTCCAAACTCCGGCCACTACTACGCCTTCGTGAAGAGCAGGTCGGGCGACTGGTACGAGATGAACGACGAGTCTGTGACCCGTGTTCATCAGACACCTGTACGGAAGAATGCGTACATTCTCTTCTACATACGGACCAAGGGCGAAAGACTACAGGCCGCCCTTAATCATAACGATAAGGTGCAGCCAGTTACTAATGGTGTACACCCGTCAAAGGGAATCGCCGCGAGCATGAAGAAGCGAAGGATCTCAGAGGATGAAGACGAGGACACAGGTGTCAAGATGTCTAAACCATTTATCGGGCCTCTCTTGCCGACAAATTCCGACTCAGCTTCTGGCCCTTCGGATGCCAAACGCCAGAAGTTGAGCCCTACCAATGATCCACAGGCCGACGCTGTGAAGAAGAAGATTGAGTCGGCGCAGAAGACCCTGTCCAGTTTGGCGCAGTACGCTAGCGACGACAGCGGGGATGAGGGGAAGGAGAAAATAGATGACGAAGAGAAAAGTAAGGCTGGATCTCAAGATACGTCGGGGTCTGCTTCCCTACCTAAAGCATCTTCTCCACAAACCCCTTCGCCCGCCCCGTCTCGGACAACATTCTCGTCACCCATACCTCCAAATCGATTCTACGGTACTCCCAATAACAAACACAAAAGGCATGGTACTGGTTCGGTAAACTCTAGGGACCGTTGGCAGCTGTCCAAGCAGAACAGTTTTAATCCATACAACAGATTTCTGTCGGGGAAGAAGAATAAGGGAAGACCTCGACCGTTATAATGGACAATAGCTTTGTTTAATAACGTTATTTTAAATATGTCCGGTCGTAACATGCCATCTGCTATAAGTACATGTCTTCCAGACCATAAAATCAGAACTTCAGCCTCAGTTTTTCATGCTATCAGGGGCGGTAACTTCCAATTTTGGCAGTCAATCATCGGCTCCGGTTTTGACTAGAACCTCGAGGTTGAATACTATCTATACTCTAGGTTACTTTGCCTCTGACCTAGTAACATGACGAGATATGACTTATAACCAGAACTTCTGACATGCTCACAGATACATCGATCCTTTAAGAATCTATGGTGTAATACGACCCTGATCCTGAGGATGTCAACGACATACGCACACTTCGAAAGGGCTATCGATCCCTTACCAAGAAAATGGAAGGCAAATGAATATTTATTCTTCAAAAGATGTTTCTCCTCTGACTATCTACATTCTTCAATATTCTCATTTACAGAGTATCGATCTAATATCGCGGGAGTGAGTATCAAACAGGTGGAACAGGATGTCGAAAAGGCAGATATTCTAGTTAAGAAAGAAACTTGTAACATCCGTTTTACTCAACCTTGAAATCACATCTGGTTTCAGCGAAAGGACCGGAAGAAGCCCCACTGGATTCTGCTTTGTTGCTACTGGCTTCCAACTTGAGGACACAAAAGCCTCAGTCATTAAAGTGTGGGAGTGTATTCTTCGATGTCAATGAACTGATCACCAAACTTGTTACATTTACGGGCAGTCATAGGTCTGAAGACGTAGTCGATCGTGACTCTAAGGCAAAGAATTGTGTACCGAGCTCTCGCAAAGAGCCGCAGAGTACCTGTTCCAAGTTCTATGTATGTTTGATAGTTTTCCTTGTGAACTCTTTGCCGGATGATTATCCGGATATTCCAGCCACGACGTATCTTGCTTTGGGGACCTCTGCGGCCATCTAAGTACGCGTGCTTGGTCGAAGAACAGCTCTCTTCACGGAAATCAAGTCAAGCAAAACAAACGATTCCGTATCATAGAACGGGCAGTCAACATTGCATAATTGACAAATAATAAAATGGCACAACGAAGGGTATCCATTATTGACAAGAAATACAGGGTACGAATTATAATGGCGAAAAACGTGGAAGTATTCGTAACGGCATTGAAACCATAACGTCATGGTATTATACCAGAAATGAGGGTGTCATGAACTAGGTTATGGATATATAAGAAAAAAATATCCATGAGAAAAGATATGTCCTGCAAAATGTTCATGTTAAAAAACTTTAGAAAAGGTTCATCCACTCCTGCGGGTCTTGAGGCTGAGAGGGCTGCTTAGATGCGGCATCCCACATGCTGAAGAGGAGAGGGGCGTCCTGCGCATTGAGAGCTTGATACGCGTCATAACACGCTTCATCAGTGGGAATAGCGACGGAATACGAAAATTCGCCACCATGATTGAGTCCTACGCTGGGCATCGGGGGAGTCTGATACCCGTCTGTTGACGGTGCGGGAGAAGGACACGGAGAAAATGAAAGTGAAGGCGTCTGAGACGAAGAACGTGGAGGAGTCAAGCCATATACCATCGCGGGGTCAAGGGCAAGAGGTGAATTGTGCCTCGAAATACTGTAAGCGGGGACGGTAAGATAACTCGAAAAGGTCTGAGGAGGACCATAGGAAGGCATCGTGGGCTGGGGGGCATCTGTCAATGAGATGATAAGTATCTTTAAGACTGCGGCCAAAGTAATAGCGATTACATTCAGACAAAGATACGCCAGGAAGGCGGATAAGAGGAGTGGCTTCTTCGCCCGTCGCAGATGAAGAAGGAGGATCAGGCGAGATTGAGACTGCGCGGCGACCGCGCCTGCCCCGTCCACGATGAACCAGGTGAGTGGTGCCCTCTAGCCGATTAGCGTGAGCCTCAGCCTCCTCCTGCGACAAGTGATGCTTGTTCCGTAAGTGCTGGAGGAACATACCGCGGCGCTTGATGCTGGATAGACGTAAGAGTCGGTAATAGTAAGTGCAGACTGATCAGAAACGTACCTGGTATTACATCTGGATCCTGGGCAATGGTAAGGATTCATGGTCTCATGGATCTCCTTGACATGACGTGAACAAGAAGAAGGATCGCCAAAGGCTTTCCCGCAACCATAAGAGCATAAATATGGTTTCTCTCCCGTGCTGTGAAGCAGTAATCAGGAACTGTTTCTCTTGCAAGTAAGAGGGGAGAGCTTACTGGACATTTAGATGCGTCTTGAGGCCAGATGCCTGAGAAAACCCTCTTTCACAGGTAGAACAAATATGAGGCCTAGAAAATATGGTCCTCAGTCAAGTAACTAGTCAAATTATTTAACGACCCACTTGGTTTGGGTATGAGTGAAAGTGTGTCGATTAAGATCTCCGTTGCGTAAGAAGGCTTTGGTACAGCCTTCGTGATGACATTTATAGATTTGAGTCTGAACGAGAAAGAAAGGGAGAATATCAGGCGAATATTCATTTCTTCAGCAACGGAGGACTTACTCCACGCATGACAACACCGAAAAGACGATTAAGAATTATGAGGTCTTGACGTGGTATCTGGAGGTATCTGACGCTGACCAGCAACGCTGAAAGTAGCAGTAGAGAACGTAAGGGTATGGAAGAAGGAAAGAAGGAATAAGCGAATTACTTTTCTGGCGCTTTTAAAACATTCCAAATGAACATAGCCGGAAGATCCTTGACAGATCGCGCTTATTGTTCAAGAAGCCAAACAAAGTATTCCGCCTTCCAAAGCGGGAAGAGAGCCTCGGCAAGGACGGAGATGGGATATAAAAGGAGACTTCCTGCAAAGGACGACAATGAACAATGAATTTCAAAAACAGATTCTGTCATTTGTCTGGATATCCGATGTCTCACCTCGGCTCATAGAGGAAGCCTAATACTGTCTTGTGCACACGTGTATATCGAGCCCAGCGTTAGCGACCGGCGGTGCCAAAAGTGTTCCTGGACAGTCTCCGGCTATGACAATAACACAATTAAATCGATCACTAGATACCCAAACCAGGTCCGTTGATCTTCTTAGTAATGCGCTCTTCCATCCAAGGAGCTATGGCACTGAGGTCGTTCCATGTAAACGATGCGTACTGCTGACGGCCCGGACCCAGGACAAGGTCCAAATCTTGCAATGGCGGCCAGTCGCCGGATCGTTCGTACGACTTAGGTCCGACAATTTGAGTGACTACCCTGCGGAAAATATTAACCTCGTGTTACCGGACATATAGAAATAATCCGATACGTACATCAAGCCACCCACCCAACAAAGGCCTTCCTCCTCCTCCGCTCCGGATCCCAACCAGCGTTTGTCGCTACCGCCGGGTGTAAACCACGGGTAATCGAAATGGGAGACCTGCCGGGAGAGGATGGGTCAGACGAGTATAGCTATGGGATGTGACCTGATACGTAAGTTCTGTGAACAGAATGAAACGCTCAATAACAGTGGTTAAGACACCACTCACGATTGTCAGGCTCATCACTCATGGGATAGACACCATGGTCTGTGACAGGATGATCCGTTCTTTGCATTCTTGGGTTGGTATCATTCTCATCTGCTTCAATACCTGGAGGATGCAAAAATACGTGGGCATTTGGATTGACCATCAGTGTACTCCGGGGTCGATTCAAAGTTCCGAAAGTTAGTATACGGACGTCAGCAAGTGTCACTACGAGCTACTCAAATTGTCATCACAAATGCCAGGGAAAAGTTAGAGGGCGTACTCTGATCCGGGTCTCTAGATGAGCGAGGTTGCTTTGTAACCTACGAGAATGAATGAGGTACTCAACCGCGGAAACACGCGTAACTTACTTCATGTCGTTGAAGATAGCGACAGGGTTGAAGGTCCTTGACGAAACCTCTAGCTCGTTCGCAGACCCATTCCGATTCAGTACAACATACCTAGAATACCAGTTTAGATGCGCGAAGGGAAGCGCCAGAATAGAGCTAACTTGGTCCAGGATTCATCCGCGGTGCAAGATGTCTGACTGCGATGCCAGACTCGGTGCAATAGCCTTTGTCCAAATATTGGAAACTCTTCGATATTGGCAAGAAGATACTAGGCAACAAACTTTATAAAAGCTTCTCTCCATGATACGCCATCTTTCTTCCACTTTTTCCAGCCAGGAAGGAACCGACGGTTAAAGCACTCTTCCCAATCGGCCATCTTGAGGTTGGGTAGTGTTGCGTCGAATAGGATGAACGAAGGACGTGCTAAGCTAAGAATTTCAATCCAGTTTTGCCTTGGTACGGTCTGGCGAACGCTAAGGTGTCTAAGGCAGTCTTCGTATGTCGCAGAACGAAGATTGCGTAGAATGGGGCGCCTCCATGGGTTCAGTGACGAATCAGATGTGATAGTAAGAAGTCTGCGAGATAGATAGGATGCTTTTAATCAAGGATTCTAAGTCAAGTTCTCCGAGAATTTCTGCTATTAGTTCGACGGGCAGAGACTCGAATGTAACAGTCATGGTGGAAAAAAAACAGGGAAATTTCATCATGAGGTTAGGGTTATGACACATTCTCCTTGATCATCACTTACTAGTACGGCCCGCCAACTCATGCCCTACTGCAGACGCTTGTTTTTTTTTTTCAAATTCAACTTATTTAACAGAGTTACAGCGTGGAATACTGATCTCTCGACAGTAGTCTGGAAAACTTGGAAATACGTAAGGAAAGCTTCGTTATGCTTGCAGTGCGACACCAAAAGTACTATAATTAACTAACTTTTACGAAGGTAGAGCACGGCTCGTAGCTGTAACGTGATCAAACTTCGTGTACGACATTATAAGAATCCTACTTTATCTTCCTTCTATCTTAAAGTACACCTCTCCGTTCCACAAGACCTGCAAGTCTATGTCGCCAAGACAAGTCAGCTAAATGATCTCAACGCGCTGGGGCGTGAAGCTCAGCCAGGCGTTTATTTCTGGCTTGTCAAGCGTTCGAGCGTAAAAATAACCAATACGACGGTATGTGGGGATAATGGTCTGTTCTGCACTTGTATTCTGGTAACTCACTGGAATGAGAACAAGGCCTTGTAATGAATAGCCAGTGTCTCTCATAAGGGCGAGCTGAACCTCGCATGTTTTCCATGACTTAGTTTCTAGGGTATCAGGTATCATCTCCCCTACCTTATCTTTTTCAGAGGGTAACCACAGTGCCCGGTCGGTGGGAATATCCGCTACGTTGGACAGCGCACCCGACTTTGGATCCCACAAAGCAGAGAGAAGAATTATGTCCAGGGCCAGAGATGCTTTTTCGACACTTCCGTGGGGATTCTCCGGATGGGCCGGCACTACGTTACACTCAATAGTGTTACAGTTGAAGATGATGCCTTCGTTGACTTCATTGAGGTGGCTTGTGACGACCTGACCATTGGTAGAAGCCCAACTCCACGAGGGAGCAAGGTTAAGGGCCGGTCCTGTCGTGACACTGAGAATCGCCACAATTTTTCCACAGTAAGCATCCAGGAAGCTGGTGCTCCCACATCCCTGCGATGTACTTGTTGTTGGGCCATACATGCTTGAACTGCTCAACAATACCTGCCAAAGCGTTAAGCCGGTCTCTCGTCCATGTGACGGTACGTCTGGTATAAAGCGTCATAGTTCTATCCCAGATCATGTCAATGTCCTTTGGCGAATTGCTACCTGGGGGAATCTCGGAGAGGAAAATATGGTAAGGCAGGAAAGGGATGCCGTTATCTGGCATGACAAAGTTGGGAGCGCCATTCACGTTAACGTGCATAGTCTGGCACTCGTACTGCAGTGTATGTGAGCCGTAGATTAATCTGCGCGGTGAAAGCATGTGTTCCTCGAGGCACCACGCTCGTTCGTCGATAGGGTTTGCAGGGGCATGCTGACCTAGTCGTAGTTGCATCGTTCCTAAGACACCCTCTGGACAGCGAAATGGAAGTATAGTAGCTGGGGGTTCGGGTGGGCGGCGTTCATGTAAAAATCCATCGTAGACGGTGTCTGCAGATGCAGCGACAATGGTCAGATAAGAGTTATGAAATATCCGGTGAATCTGCCTAATTTCTCGTGCTTTATCATCTCTTGAATCCTGTATGATACAGAAGGCGTCCACCCACAAATAACGCAGGCCAAGAGTTCGAGTAATCATGAGGGCGTCCATAATGGTTCTCGGGATATGTGGGATTCCTTCAACGATGTACGAGTCCAAATTTTGTCGCTTCGTACTGTGTGGTTGATCCTTGCAACCCCATACGTAGCTAAGTGCAACATATTTGTCCTCAATACCTTGTG
Source organism: Armillaria luteobubalina (assembly GCA_030435615.1). Lineage (NCBI taxonomy): Eukaryota > Fungi > Basidiomycota > Agaricomycetes > Agaricales > Physalacriaceae > Armillaria > Armillaria luteobubalina. Next base: position 106,796 of record JAUEPU010000068.1, read on the forward strand.
GGTTGACGAAAAGTCGAGGTGGGTTGTATTTGCAATCTATCACTCGAGTTGGTAAGAGGGTACAGCGGGGTGAAGAACATAATTTGTGGCGAGAGCATCTGTCGATACATCGTCGGACCAAATTGTATGCCGTGGATGAATTGACGTTCAAGAGGACCTCGCACTGGGGGATACATCTGGCCGCGGGGTCACCTTATGGGTCATAAGAATGTGGTTCTGCCCTGGAATACGTCTTATTGCACATACCTTCCGCAGAATGGACCCAAAACTTAGAATCTGATCTATCGTCTATGGACAGAATAAGGTATATGGCCGGATCCACGTTAACGGATGGGCTATCTTCGGTTTTTCCGCCACCCTCTTCTGCAATAATCGATCTTTGGCTAAAGCGAATCCTTAGCTGAAACGTTCTGCTGCCAGTGTTTGGAGGTGGTGCTGTCCAGAAGTAACGGTCCATGATCATCCGGCTGACAATGCCACACCACCTGCACTGCATAAAGTCAATTGAATGTTGCATCTCCGCCCACGTAGGCGATGTGTATGAGAATCCAGCGCATTTTGAAGTACGTGGAGCAGCCTTAGCTGACCAGGCGATGTGAAATGACTTGGTGGAAAAGACTGTACGCCAGCAGCTGTGGCAAACTGCTTTGTGGATATCAGAAGGTAAACGCTCCATGCAGAATTCCACGATGATGGTAGTCTCTTGTAGATAGACGCTACGGCGGAGGTTGTAACATGAGTGTAGGAATCTGTTGCTTAGTTCATCCATCCGATTCAACTCAATATCCAGTAGCGGCAGTTGCCGGGTCCCCGAATCTTTCCCTTCGGACCACAAACTGGAATGCTGTTTATCTACTTATTCAGGCTAGATCAGAATAGCTTGATAAGGTGGTACCTCAAGAATCTAATCTCAGTATGTTCTTGCCCTCCATGGAAGGTCATCAGTGATCAAACCAATGTCCACTCCGTCCACTCCCAGGGGCTCAACGTCGGGATATGTTTTGATGCGGGGTATGTCAACCGTCAACGTTAACATACCATCAATATGAGAAGCGAAATTGATATAGTGGCGTATCAGTTTCTGAGACTGCGGGTTTGCTCCAGGAATTTACGGCTATGTATGTTATAACTGCTACCTCGCATGCTATGAATATTGAATACCGAGCTCATCGTTTATAGGAAGATGAAGATACTGTCATGTTCACTCAGTAGGGCAGGGCATAGACTTTCTGAGTTGTGATAGTGCGTACCGTTTACTGCCAAGAAAAAATTACTTATCTTCAACAGTTTCTACATCAATATCGAGCCGCCGTCAAGTTCCTTTTGTCGGTACATTTCGAGAAGAAACAGACTGAGGACGAAACATTCCTGTGGTTTCTAGGGATGTGGGATGCCACTTCTCGTTCTGAAACATGTGCCGATGGGCGGGTGATGAGGGTCAGAATGTTTGCGTAGAATTCTAAGCTCTCATAGGCCCTCCAGTTTCCTTGGCTTTGGGCGGACGCCGTTGGACACATGTGTAGCGCATGGCAGGGATATCAATGCATAATTTCGGAGAGGAGATCGGACATCAGGATTGTCAATGCGCGAACACAGCTTACTGTCTGAATATATGCTGTAAGTCGATTTTTGCATCTTCCGACGGCTTGATCAATCTTTTCCATAGACGCCGGATACTCCATTAGCGTACGTCCGTCAGATGCGTGAAATTGTACAATTCCAGAAGCCTTTTTCTTTCGATTGACATGGGCATGCTCAAGTGCGTCCTATTGTTCGGCGATAGCATGGTGTCACCTCTGATATTCATATGGGATCGGACAAATCACGAACGAGACATTGGCAAAAACGAGCACATACTTTGGATTTTGGGAAGGACGGAAATCACTTCTCGTCCTGGTTACCGACTTAGCCAGGCTCTCCAGCAATGAGCGGAATATTCTGAAAAGCAAGAACATGATTGCAATGAATCAGGATTCGCTTGGGAAAGCGGCGGCCTAAATCAGGGCGGTAAGTCAAGGGAATGTACGTCAGATTTGGAGTGGTCCCTTAGCCAACGGTGACGTGGTTGTCCTGCTATTCAGCAAGACTCCGACACCTCGAAATATCTCTGTGGACGTGACCCTGTTAGACGACTTGAGTACAGGCGATGAACTCAGCGTCAAAGACTTGTGGACCAGGGAGGCATGGTCATCTGATGGCAGAAATTCGGTGAAAGATGTGTGGGATTCTCGGATTCCCAGGGTGTCGATCGCGTAATACGGGAGTTCCAGCATTTTCGGCATATTTACATTTCCGCGCTCAGCCATACTTGTTTTTCAGAGCCATTCTCTGAGGGCGAACGTTGGATGGGCGATGGGACATGAGAGATGGTTTTCGTTCAGCGACCTCAGTAGCGTCAATCCTAGAAAGGTAAGTAAGGTATTGATCAAGGAGTAAAATTTCCCGTATACCGGGTTCTATTAAATGGCGGTTGCCAGGTCGCGCCTGCGATGATCGAGAAGGATTGTTACCATTTTGAGACGCGTCGTGTGGAGTGTTGCTGCTGAACCATTTTTAGGCTCGTCGGCAATACTTTTCGAAATAAGAGCGCGTGCTAACGCCACTTTCCCCGATTCCGACCTCATATACTCCTTCTCTCCTTCACTTCCCTTCCATTCCTTTCTGCGCAACCCATGTCTTATCCACGAAGATTTGACACTTCGTCCACCACAAGTCTCCTTCATTCGGCTGGTCCATCGCAGACATTCCGACGGGAATCGGAATGGGTATGAATATTCCTATGGATCTTCCGCAGAGTTGCGCAGTCTGACTTTACTTGATAGGGAGAGCTGCCATCACCGTACCCTTCTTCGACTATCTCCAGTTTCTCCTTATCAAACAAGGTGCCTGCTCCTGCTACGTTTGGGTTTCGAAAGGTTACTTAACTGCGTTGGTGGCAGTTTTCACTTTCTGCGGATCCCCAGGCATGGGGCTCAAATCTGTCGCCAAACGTAACAGAAGCGGACGATGAACTACACAGTCCCGCAATCCGAGGAGCAAGGGTGTTGGACGACGGGGATTTTCCTTTTTTTCAAGCCGAGGGATCGCGAATTTTGGTTGTTTGTTTCTTCTTTGCGCGGCAATGTTGACACTGTTGTAAGTATTATTTTTCAAGCTTCGCTCGTGTTTGGTCACCTTGACGATCCGTTTATAGCGTCGGTTACCCGATCATCACTTATATGCGGGAGCAGGACGAATCAATAGCCTTGAATTTGGGAGTAAATGCGTCGGGGCAGGTGCGTCATATCGGACTGTCTGATGAACCGCCGGCCCATTCTATCTTTAGGTTCCAGAAATAGGAAACTTTGGGCTAATAGACTTGGACACCCCAGACGATGCCCAATATTTCACTTCATGGCGCGATGGGAAACAGTGGCGTCTCGTATTTTCTGATGAATTTGAGGAGGAAGGGAGGACATTCTATCCAGGTGATGATCCTTACTGGGAGGCCGTCGACCTTCATTATTGGGTGCGTTTGGTCCTCTTGCTTGGAGAAGATCTTCAATCCTCACCGTCTCTCAGGCAACCAACAACATGGAATGGTACGATCCGGCCGCTGTAACAACAAAGAACGGTTCTCTCGTTCTCACGCTATCCGCAAAGCAGACACATGGCCTTGATTACGAAGGAGGTAAAAGAAGTCTTCTTATGCCTATTCAAAAACTAATGTCGATTTGCAGCACTTATACAGACATGGTGAATTGGCTCGTCCCTTAGAGTGTTACTCTTACTTCATCACACTTTCAACGCAGGAACAAGTTCTGTTTTACTGGCGGTTACCTTGTTTCTTCTGTCCAACTTCCGGGAATTAACAACATTGTTGGACTATGGCCGGCCGTATGGGCTATGGGAAATTTGGGACGTGCAGGATATGGTGCATCCCTTGACGGCATGGTGCGACCTTCTATTACTGTTCCTCGATTAGCAATATGAAAACCTGCTACAGTGGCCTTACACATATGACAGCTGCGACGTTGGTACAAGCATCGTAATCAAACTCTCAACGGCCTACCAGCAATAGCTCAAACGAGTGGTGCCGAAGATGCCAACTACGTATTATCATACTTACCTGGACAGAGACTGTCGCGGTGCACTTGTAACGGAGAAAGCCATCCAGGTCCAAAGCACAGTGACGGCACATATGTTGGACGGGCTGCCCCTGAAATCGACGTCTTTGAGGCACAAGTCAGTGACGGCACTGGTCAAGTGTCGCAATCCGGACAGTGGGCAGTACGTGCAACTCTCCCCGCCGCAATACACAGATGATGAGCTAATATTATACCTAGCCATTCAATGCAGGATACATTTGGGACAACAGTTCGGATAATTTGATCATTGCGGACACTAGTATATCCATGCTCAACACCTACATTGGTGGAAAGACGCAGCAGGCAACTTCAGTGGTATCGGAAACAAACAAAAACTGCTATCAATTGGCGTCTGGGTGCTTTGCTATCTATGGATTTGAGGTACGCTTCTTTCAAGCCGATCTTATCGCTCGCCCGCTGATCGAGCCGTAGTATAAACCAGGTGAAAATATCTACACTTCCAGACAGATCACAGTACTTATTTGTTATGGAGGCTACGCATCAGATAATGCTGTAAGATTGTTTTGATATTTCCCGCTGAAGTTTGTATACTTACTACATTCGCTCAGTACATTTCGTGGATCAACGATGGCAAACTTGCCTGGACAATAAATGCTGCTGGTGTAGGGGCAGATACCGCCACCGAAATCTCTGCTCGGCCCATACCAGAAGAACCGATGGTCAGCATACTAATTTTTGCAAGTTGTTCAACGATGTAACAAATCTGGTGCAGTACATCATGGCTAACTTGGGCATGTCCACCAACTTCGGAACGGTCGATTTAGATCACCTCACGTTCCCTGCAGTCATGTTGGTAGATTACATCCGGGTGTACCAGGTGGGATTCAACATTTTCATGCACACAACGATTTGTCTCTAACTCGGTGCTGGCTTTTCAGGACCCAGACAACATCAACATTGGATGTGATCCGAAAGACTACCCTACAGCGGATTATATCGCAACGTACGTTCCATTTGCGTTTTGTCTATGTCTGCTACACTAATAACGAGCCCCTCTTCTGAATACAGCTACAATGAAGCATATCACAACCCCAATTTGACAACATGGGTAGATGGCTACGGTCAGACCATGCCAAAAAACTCGCTCGTTGATAAATGCTAAATCTCATTTATTTTCGTATACATCATGGACGCTACATTAACGATAGTAATGCACTGCAGTCGCTGGAATTTACGCTCCCAGATCATTTACCATTTACCAACCAGTGACGGATACCCTTCTTCGCGCAACCCCGTATTCTGTATCGATATATATATATAGTAGGACTATTTACATTACATTACATAGAGGACTCATCCAATCTTACAACTACCAAGAAAGCCGAAAGGATCCAGAAGGAACTAAATATATAGTGAGATATCGAATCTAGGTGACTTTCCATGTTTCATCGAGAAATAGCTTTGATCCATGCTTTCTTGATGCCGTATTCTACGACTTCCCCGGCACAAACTGGATTTAAACTCGCCTCGCTTTTATCTGGGACCACCGTTTTCCTTCGACTCTTGACGGGCTTCACTCTGGCTGCAGCAGTAGTGAGGCATTGCCCCAACCACTCCTCCAAATCTATGAGGCATTCGTAACACTCTCGCTCTGTAAGAGTGCTTGATGCTGGAGGGACAGCCTGGCCTCTGCGTGCTGGAGGTCTGATTCCCTTGAAGCGAAGAAGCTTGACCAATACATAATGGAGCCACTAAACAGTATCATCAGTCTGAGATGCCGCAAAAAATCAACGATGAGCCAGCTCACCATAACATTGGTCAACGGCAGAAAGGGTTCCCATTTGCCGTTGTTTTGGTCTCGCATCATTCTATAGATATCGAATTGGTAGTCACCTACGATTCATCGTGTTAGGAAGAGTTGAGGTCAACTTTAGAACACGTACCTTGGCCCTGGAATATCTCCTCATCGAAAGGCGTCCAATGAATCATCTCGCCGCCGCAACCGTCTCCAGCATCCATACGAGATAGTCCAAGATCGATCAAGGTAACCTGCACGCCGTGGCATTTGTCATCCATCGATGTACGAGCCTTCTTAGTAGGCTTCCGGTTTAGAGGTTGCGCTTGGAGAGGCAATGCAGTTGGCAAAGGAAGATCCTTCACAAGAATTTGACCCCAATGAAGATCTCGATGCTGTTGAACTTTAACATCACAAGATTTCAAGGACGTCCGCAGCTCACCTCGAAAGACACCAGTTGCTCTGCATGCGCCAAAGATTTAGCAACTTGCCAGAATATACTGCAAGCCTGTCGCCAACCCATTTTAGTCGCGTTTCTGAAAGTGTAGGTCTCAAGATCTGGCCCGCCATTCGGTAACACTATTATAGCATAAACCTGAGATAAGGTGAACATATCTGTGAGGGATCTTTCAGGGTAAGGCATTGCCGACATTAAATCTCAACGAACCTGGACGTATACTCTCCGAGCCTTTCTGCCGGTTGTACTCGTCCCAGAGGTGCAGAAGCTGTTCCGGGTACCGTCCCCTCACAACATATGCTTTCATCAGCTTCACAAAGCCGCTGTAAACTTCACCCATTGCACGCGTGACGATGATTTCCTTGAGAACATCTCGAACGTCAGTAGGCGCTGGCTGCTCGACGTCTTCAGGTGGCGAGTTGTTGCCTCCTTCTGCAGAAGATGACTCGTCCCTTAAAGGTATGACCTTAAGAACGACGTCGCCAATTCCGAACACTTCTGAATAACTCGCTTCGCCCACTTTGCGGAAATGGTGTTTGGAAGATGGTCCATTAGGTGAAGACAGAATAGGATCAAATGGGAATGTAGATATGAACGCAGAAAATTCATGTAATCCACATACTTCTTGGCTACATTCTCTCAAAAGAGGACGGAGGTAGTCAGGTACACTGGGCGCAGGGCTATCGGTGGTGCCAAGGGCATCCTCGCCAATGGACAGGTCGTCGAAGTCAAAATCAAGTTCAGAGGTTGTTGTTGGGGAAGGAGGAGAGGGAGGAGCAAAATGTCTGTTTCTGCCCGGTCGAACGGGAGTTAGTTGACGAGGTTTATGAATCGGTAAGATACCAGGCTGATATCGGGCAGGCGCTGGTATCGCCGGAGGGGTGTCATCCCTGTGGTCAATATGGACTCGGTTGTTTGGTACTTTACTTGATAGTTTGGATGGGGCAATTATGGCGGCATCCACCTTCAGCGCTTTGGGAAATCGACGTCCTGCGCCATGAGTGGCATCGTGTTTACCATGTGCTGGGGGTTTCGGCGTATTCCTGACCGTCGGCCGGGTTTTTCGCTTTCGAGGGGAATCATATGAAGAGGAGGAGAAATCGCTATCAGATCCTGACTGAACGTCAGATCCAGAATCATCTGAAATGACAATGACGCGACTCTTTAGCCGACGGGGCTTTCGCACCGCGACGACAACATCAGAATCACTATCGGATTCATTCACTGGTTTGGCGTCTGTCCGCGAGACTCTCCTCTCCCTCTTCAGTGTTTGGCCTTGATCATCTACCACCGTGATATCCATTTCGACGAATGGCGAGAACGGTTTGCGTAGTCCCGATGGAGCTGTTGGGGTCAACTTCTTCCGCTGCTTGGGCAAGATAGCTGGGGACCCCGGTCCATTTGGATGAAACATCGCCAACGGTGTCCGAGCAGAGGTATCTGTAAATAAGGAGCCTATGCGTTTTGGAGGTGTTTTGGGTGACCGCTTCTTCAGTCGCGGTATAACCACCCTTGGAGACGACACCTTTCTTCCCTTGACAGCGACTGGTACAATATTCTCCCTGTTCCTGATGCTGGGAACCACTGTCCCTTGCTTAGACTCTGTTGCATCCAAGTCGTGCCCTCCACGCCATCTTTCCTCGGATGTGATATTGACGACGCGTTGGCTACGCTTTCCATAGGTATTAACTTTTTTTGTACGAGATCCGAGCATAATTGAGATTGCAGCTAGCAGAAATACTGCTGTGGCTGCGAAGGCGAATGATGGCGAAATGGGTGAGAGTGGAGGATAGAAGGTGGAGAACACTGTGAAACCGGTGCAATGAGGCAAAGAGATGGTAGATTCCTATTTGAATTCAGGGCAACTTGAAGGGTGTGAGTCGTGTTGGATCATCATGAACGCCGTCTGTGGCAGTCCAACCAACGCGATAGTCACGTGACCGCAGCGGGAAGCTGATGACAAGCAAACAACTCTCCTCGCATCCCTCATGTCGTTGCCTCAGTCACTACGAACGTCTGTGACACCGCCAGAACTCGAGCTCATCGCGTGCCAGCAGCTCGTTGAAATTATACCTCTTATTTCTATGGAAAAGACCGCCTTCATATCGGTACTTTTTTGTCTTCTTCGGCGCGTAATTCATTAGTTGTAACCGAGGAGCTACAAGGGCGCGTATGGTCCGCTACGACCTCCACATAAAGCACAAATCCCTCTTTGGATGGCATTGAACTTGAAATCAAAGAAGAAATGTCATATTGTCGCTCCAGAGTGGCTAAGCGTAGGTTCGTGAGCGGACATTGCCACTACATTTCAATTCAGATCAATCTGCACTAGAATATTTGCAAGATAGGCTGACCGAGGAAACTACGAAGAAGGAGTTTAGTAGCCTACCTTTCCGCTTTGCTGAAATCGCCAAAGTCTTACTCGATGTGTACGTACCATCAACAACTTACTTGGACTTTTATCTGACAGACGCGACAGCGCGTCTGATGACTTGCAAAACCCTGATCGTCTACGTTCATTGCTTAAAGACATACGTGAGGCTCGTCAGGCAAAGAGCAGAGAAGGTATACGCCAGCTTGATCACAGTGACTTATTGGTATGCTCCATCATTAAATGGTCCGGTTTGATCTGAAAATTTTTAGTTAACGCGTCTTTGCTCCATGGAAATTAACGAGATCCGGCCTTTCTTCATAAAGTCAATGGGAGTATTGACGCAACTTACCCGGCAGTCTACATCAGAGTCATGATGGTTATCTACCTCTCAGTTTACTGCCTTCTACATCCCAATATCATGCAGCCAAGAAAAACATACGTGACACGGAAAGTCTTCAAGATACAAGTCATAATGTGAGCCATTTTGTCGCAAGCAAGTACCAGGAGGTTCCGCTTTCTTATTGACGATGAGAGAAAGACCTCGTGAAATGTATCAACTTCATCGATAACCGATAGCCGACATTTGGTCTTCATTAACGATTTATTTTGGGCATGAAAGAGCCTTCTCAGGGCATCTTGGGCATGGCTCGAGCGGGATCTTCGGCTCCGTCGACGACTGCCCAGGCTATGCCTTCTCGCCGATTCTTGGACCTAGAAATTACTCAACACAGGCTTGACCAATAGGTGGAACTGTTCAAGTTGTCGACGCCTTCTGGTGCCTGCATATCTTTTGATTGGCAGTTTGGTGATGATATAGCTGAAAGACCGCAAAAAGAACGTGCAGGTAACTCCTACTTAATCATCATCCTCGTCGCACTGACCATTCATTCGCGCGTCGGAGACCTAAATCTTACGGTTCCAGCTTCTTGCCGACAAGTTGCCATTCTTTGTCTTCCAAGGGTGATTGACACGTCGTCCGTTGAGCGTCTTCTCTCGGATTTTGCTCGAACCCGCGTGCGGAACGACCTCGACTATCGAACGGACTATGAGACCCACCGTATGATGCGGAGGATTAGCGTATCACTGGACGCGTCAAAAGGTGATATCAGGATCCGGCATAGCCGCTTTGCCCTCGTTCGCCGATCATGTTTATGGATGCGCGTCCATCACAGTAATTCCGTTTGTGCTCCGCACACGAATGGTACTGGTGCTTTCTTCCCATGGGAGCTTCTATCTGCACTTGTGTCACTGCGCCTGCCTTCGGCTGGCCCTTTTTACTTCCCGGCCTCTGCGGAATAACGTGTTTCGAGCTCGCCAATTCAGGTGTTCCTAACGCGTAGATCATCAAGGAACTAAATCCTCGTACAAGCAGTTGCTTACGCTGAAGTCAGACACTATGTCCATAATTTCCGCTCAGGTACTGGCTATGTCGGCAAAATAATACACCCTAAGAAATATGCCTGGTCAGGCTGAACGCGTCTCTATAAATTGGAGAGGGATCGATGCTTTTCACTCAGCATCTTGAGCTTCATCCAAAGTCTTCATCCAGTCGTACAATGCGCTTCTTCTCTACCCTCCTCGTTACCGTTGCAACCGCCCTCACGGTCCGTGGTGCTGCCACCACCACGCAAACCAATGCTTCGTCGGACGTCAGCCTCACCCTGAACAAAGGCAACCACTATGGCGCTCCCACCCCGCCTTGGGAGCCAGGATGCACCCCAGGATGGTACTACGGCGACCATCCTGATTACCTTTTGACCTCCTTGACATGGTTGAAAGATACCGTGAGTTTTCCAAATACGCTTCCGCGGACGAACTCTGACATTGATCTATATAGGTTGTCTGCTCGCTCCTAGACCTGCTGGGTCTTGGAATCATTTGCCCCAAGCCTCCTTTCCATCACTCTCCTCCCTCGGATGACGATGGCTACCAACAAGTCTTCTACAACTATAACGGGGCCGTCGAAGCTGACGATTACTTGACCTATGGACTGGTTGACACCATTGAAGGTACTGTAATTTACAGCTAGTCTCCCATGACTATTTCTCACAGGTCCGTTTAGAATGCAAGGATATGTGCGACAGCGTTGATGGATGTAACTTCATTAATCGTAATTCTCCATAATTTTTTTTTTTTTCGTATTTCTCACTTTCACTGACTTCAAATACAGCCTACTACGATGTTAACGGAAAGGTAGATTTTATGCAGTTGCTACTACTAGCAGGTCCTGATCTCTTCTTCAGAACGGAAGTCCACTCATGACGTGCTCGCTTTTCACCAAGTGTCATGGCATTCAAGACGCCATTAATTACGGTGGACAGACTCAGCCTGATGGTTCCATTGACTATATCGCCGAAAGCGCAGGGTATTGCAGGGATTGAATAATTGATTAGGCGCATACCTATGGCGCCAAAAGGATAAATCTTCTTTTTTGGTTTCGAGTAGTCCGACCGTTTATGCGTTTATATACGGACCTGTGTGTTCTTACAAACAAAATAACAACTATATGCTTCGTTCTTGTCCCATTATTTCAAAGTTCGAAGACAAAGAAACGATTCTAGCTGATTGCAATAACACGAGCTCAACACGAGCCTCCATGGTAAGAAACAAAGAGGTAGGCTGTATCCTTCGCGGTAACGAGTGTGGCATAGATGTTCAGTTCACGTCGGAAATATTGACAGATTTTCGAGCGACCAAAGACGAAATCTTGGAACTTTTCCTTGAATCAGATCCATGGTTGAGGAGGGTGATTGTTGAGCGCTTACATCAGGGAAGCACATCCCTTGTGGTTATGGTCTTCCTGGGCTATATTAGTTATGAACCTCGTATTGCGCGAGTGCTCCTGGTTCAGTACACAGGGTCACGCGAATCAAGGAAATATATGCATAAAGTCCAAGAGTCCATCATCGACTATAGCTAGGTACAGAAATTAGACCAGTAAGTTCCTGTCCTTGTCGGCTTGCTAGGGATGAGGAATGAGTTTATATGACCCGATGTTCACAACGGGTCATGACATATCCGTTAACTTGCGGGAAATCCTTGTGCTCTTGTTCACCCCCTTCAAAGCACAACCATTTTATTCTCCTTTCACGCTGGCACCCCCAGCATCCAATTTTTGCAGAACAGCTTCCAACTGCTTCTTCAGTCCATTGATCTCGTTCAGAAGTAACTCCTCACTCGACTGTATAGTCCGTTGGGTTAGGTTCAAATGCTGGCTTCAAGAAAAGGCGTACCTGAGCTGTATTGGGGAAGGCCTTAATCAGATCTTCGAAGCAGACTTTACTTATCTTGCGACCATCTTCTTCAGCATCTGCCTCTGGATCCCTGCTCTGAGAATAGTTCTCGTCGCCTTCGTTATCGCTGCGTAACCAATCCGTCACCCAGTGGCGTCCTCGTGTCGACTCATACAGAGCAATAACAGTCAAGGGAAGAATGAAAACCACCCGCATCACGGCTCTATTTAACTAGAGACTGGAAGTTAGGAACCGTTTCCGGAAGTAGGGGTTAGGTAAAACCTTAGCGTAGCTTTTGTTGCTCAGACGGGCACCCGGAATGAAGCTGAAACTTGTCCAGTAAGAAAGGATATCATAAACGAATGGGACTTACTCAAAAGGCGCAACGAAAATGATTTCAATGAGATTGAAAGGTGCCGGGTAGACATAGACATCGGGTGCCCTGATCATTCCTACTGTTTTACCAGCGAAGAAAGCCAGATATTGCGCTTCTGCATCATCAACGACCTGTGCCACTGGTGCTCAGCACGACAGCAACAATATCCATTGAGTCGGGGAGTGTTCTTACATTCTGATATGCCGATGCGAACAAAGAAATCAGCACATTGAGAAGAATTATTGCCGTCACGACATTCCAGCTGGACCGAAACAGTGATTAGGAAAGTTCAATGAATATACCTGAGCATTGGACTTACAAGTAGTACATCACAAGGCCGCTTGTGCTACGACGAAGTGTCAAATCAGAAAACTGAAATGATAACTCTGACATGTTCTAGTACCTTGAAAAGAGTTCGAAATTCGGAGACCTGCATTGATCTGTAAAGACAAAAGCACCAAGGTAAGGAACAACATACCCTAGAAGGGCTTGAACCAATACATTCACCACTGATGATGGTGGACTAGCTTGACCGTCGGCTGCGTCCAACGCCCACAGTGCCTGTGTGAAACCTAAAGCCATGACGGACAGCAACTGGGTCGTTTTTAGAAAAAAATAGAAAAAATGAGGCAGCAAATAATTTACAGCGAAGAATATCCCTGATTCTTGTAACATTCGAGCAATACATATTTGCATTGTGCCTATGTATCTGAGGTCGAAAATCAGTCATGCGTGGAGAACTCATGTCAGTTTAAGCGTACTTGTAGCCATCAAAGACTGTCAAGAGCTCTGACGCCAGTGATATCAGCCAAGCTCCAAAACCAGATTGTATAGAACTACTTACTCATCCAGATGAACGGAGATACAAAACTAAGAACTTGAAAGCTCGCAATCCTTAACCCAATTTGTTGCTCGTCATCTGTTACACGCATGGCAACGACACGCAGAATGAATGCGGCAAGTATGAGTGAATCAGTGATAAGGGAAACCATATTCCAGAACGAGAATGCACGCCAGGTGGTAAAGGTTAGCAGCTTCGTAAACTGGAAATTCATCAAATGTCTGTCGCGGAGCTGCGTAATTGTAACAACGCGCACCTTGTAAACGTCTGCAATAGTAATGTGTCAACCGTCGTGATATCTCATGAACAACTTGTGACTGACCTTCCAAGGTTATAGATAGTGCTAATAAGTAGAAGGCATCTTCCCATCCATCCAGATAGGCATTGGTGAGAGGGTCTAGTCGTTCCGCTGGCTGCCTAACTGGGTGAAAGGGTGCATATCAGGTGATATTCTATGGCTCTGTGGTGTTCTCACCTGTCTGGCAGTAAACAAACAGAAGCACAAACCAGACAATGATGCGGACGACGTTTAGGTATCTTGGCACTGAAAGACGAGACGGATCTAGGTGTCCCCAGAAAGTTTCGGGATGTGTTTGGGCGTATGGAACATCTATACCAGCATCATCAGCATCGTACCCATCCTATAAGCATGAGCATACATTCAATTTCAAGATTTTCATTATTTTTCTGAATCAGGTCGCCTCGCCAAAGCGCGCCAACGACTGGAAAGATTAAGTTCAATACGTAACTTTGTGGAAACGTAAGTTTATTCACCGTCCTGTGCTTCCGTCGAGGACAGGAATATAGTGCTATACGATCTGATTCAGTGGGACTGTAGTCCAATACGATCAGAACAAACCAATGCAAATCGATGGCCATCTCAAGCGCACTCGTCATGTCACTCTCATCTCCATCAATTTGTCGATGTCTGAAGCGCGTCGACATGATCGCATTGACCCTGTCTGGTGGAGACTGGTGCACAATTCTTCTGGCCAACACCTCACACGCGATAGCTGTCCCTCCAGATTAGTTTCTTATATGTTTCACATAGACAACAACGCACCTCTGCCATAGTTCTCCCCGTAATCAGCTGGGTTATGGTCAGCATCAAACATAAATTCTGCACGAGCCCTAATCAAGCAGTATGGTAGCTGAATATATCTTCTAGCAATGAAAACACGCAGATATAATATGTTTCACTCACAGCTTCGACAAAATCTCCGGCCGATTCGCGGTAGGCAGCGATGACCTGGGGTGTGATGATCCGACTAGTAGGCTCGCTAAGGCTTGTCGGGGAAACTTCAACTGGTAAGAGCGTCAGCGTTAGTGCACGCAGACGCTTCACCAATTCTAAAGAAACGGGATCAAAAGTGAAAAAGAAATGGAAAGACAGGGATACTGACTCGTCATTGTATCCGGCAAAGGAGTATATTTGACAGAGAGAAGAGATGTGGCCTCACTGTCATCGTTCATGGTCAAGGAAGAAATTTGAAGGTGAGGTTGGCAGCTGGCATGATCTTGGTTGCTCGTAGACTGCGTCATAGATGTGACCATTGCTGTGAGCGTGACGAGATAAGATAAAGTTTTTTCTTTCTTCGTCCTTGCAGCACGCTCCCAACACGCACCCTTCACTTCCCTTCAATGACGACCGACAAGCCCAAGTGCAAAAATCTCGTCCTCGATGCCGGTCCTTTGCTATCCCTGTCTCCTCTGCGAGGTTTGGCCGAAACCTACGTCACAGTACCGCAGATAATAGAAGAGTTGAGGGACAAAAATGCTCGTGAACATTTGGAACGGCTGGGATTGAATTATGGGGTGAAAATAGAAGTGAAAAATCCAAGTGCAACAAGCCTCGCTACAGGTGTGTGGCCTAGAACGAATTATATGTACGCAGCGTAAAAGTTTGCAGTTATACAGTGGGCCAAAAAGACTGGAGACTACTCAGTTTTATCCCATCCCGATCTCTGCGTCTTAGCCCTGACCCATACACTACATGAGCAAGCAAAGTTGGAGAAGGTCAACCAAGAAGCAGAAGTTGTGAAGAATACCGTCGAGGCGAGCATATTCCATCAGCATGGTGATCACCATACTAATTTTACTGATAGTAGAATAATGACTTCAACGGTGCTCGCGAAGACGATGATGGCTCCAGAGATCCTTCGGATACTTCCGAACCACCCCCCTCGGACACAGAGTCCGAGTCACAATCAGAGGAACAATCAGAGAGTCAAGATGCGCAGGACCTGGAACCACTCGATGTTGAGCTACAGCCAATATCTACGGTACAGCCCCCACCGGAGGAGTCTAAGGGCATGCCAGATGCACCTTTGTACGACGATCCGTCTGATGAAGACGACGGTGAAGGTGAATGGATTACCCCCGCAAATGTTGCTATACACAAGTCTCGGGCTCTCGATCTTCTTCCGGGTTCTGATTCCTCTCGCCGGAAAGGAAAAGACAAACCCAATGAAGTGATTCCCGTTGGTTGCATGACAGCCGATTTTGCAATGCAAAATGTTCTCCTGCAAATGGGTCTAAATCTTGTGGGAACTGAAGGCCGGAGGATACAGAAGGTGAAGAGCTGGGTGTTGCGGTGTCATGCATGCTTTAAGTGGGTCAATTGTATTGTCTGTATGTCAATGAAACTGAAGAATTGGACAGAATATGCAAGGATTCATCGAAGAAATTCTGCCCTTCATGCGGCAATCCGTCCTTGTTGCGCGCATCTGTTACGATTTCTGATCCTGGTGCATCGCCTGATACACCAGCGATGCAAGTACATCTCAAACCTAACTTCCAATATAGAATTCGAGGAACCAAGTACTCAATACCTGCTCCCAAGGCTGGATCCGCCAAAACTGGTCCTGGTGAGGGTCTGATTCTTCGAGAAGATCAAGCAGAGTACATGAGAGCTAAGAAGCGGGCTGATGGGAAACGCGAGCGTGAGGAGGCAAAAATGATGAAAGGTTTACTTGCGAGGGGTGCTCGCGGGGACACGGGTGTAGCTGTAGGCAGCTGGATGGATCCAGATTGGATCCCAGAGATTATGAGCGCCGGAACTGGGGGTAAAGGCAGGAGTATGCGAAGCGCGGGCATGGACGGAGATATGCCTATCATTGGGTATGGTAAAAAGAATCCCAATGAGCGTAAAAGGAGGAAATAGGGCGAATGGTAATGCTAATTACAGTCACGTTACAGTACACTCTATGCACCCAAACTTCTGTTCATGAAACGCCTCTTCTGGAAGGACATCCACCACTTGCTTGGTTTTCCTGTGCCGTCTGCGTATAGTATTGCCACCAAACGGGCAGCCAACTCTTGACGGACTTGTATCAGATACTGTCGCAGATAATCTGACACAATGATCTAGTAAGTTCCTCTTAACAAAGCGCAAGACTCACCTGCATCCGCCCTACTCCCTGGCGCAGCATAATGAGCGTTCAAAACAAAGTTGGCATCTCCAGGGATCGGGAAACTGTCCACAGAAAGGGTATTGAGCTGTTTTGAGGCCTCGATTTGGGTCGGTGGTGTTCGTGCACTCCCGATTTTGGCCAGACAGTCGGAGACGTAAAGAATGAATACAATCAGGGTGCGGTCTGCTGGGCCTTTGATCTCAAAGTTACGGAAAAGAGAATTGGCACGGAATAGATCAAGGGTCTCGTCAATAATATCTGGCTGTTCTGGATCGGCTGGGAATGGTATGGTCGTCAGTCAAACGGGCAGTCTATTGGACGTGTGGTACCGCGCACCTATTTGGGCAGGACCGCGAATCTTGGTTTTGATTGGCAGGACTGCCATGTTGCCGACCTGGCGAATATCTGGGTCCTCATTAAATGACGAATGGTAAGCCTGGGGTCTCGTCAGAATGGTAGAAGGTAGCAGAGCAGTCGATTTCGTACTGGCATGATGGACGTTGTGGCTGAAGTGGTTGCTTGGCTGCGCTTGTCATTCATCTTATCGCTAATCTTATCGGGAGAGTTTACGTCGGCCGATGGTGCCGGGACTTCTCGGACATCGACTCTTGGAAAAGCCAGACAGGAATAATTTGCTTCTTTATCACACACTACCACCTCATAATGTCTCCAAGATCGTCAGTAGCGTTGCCCTTTCCTAGACTAATGACTGACCTTCTGCGTTTTTCCAGATTTCGAATCGTTGTCCTTCCCGGAGATGGTATTGGTATGCATACTTCCCGGCATCCCGACGATCGCCCGTACTGAATACTATCACAGGCCCAGAAGTCGTCAGCCAGGCCGTCAGAGTATTAGAGCTGGTATCTTCGGCCTCGTCAGACTTCGATCTGAATCTAGAACCACATGACTTTGGCGGTTGTGCGATAGACAAGACGGGAGAGCCTTTACCCCCGAGCACTCTCAAGGCGTGCCAGGAGGCTGATGCGATCCTTATGGGTATGTGGAATCATCTGCTGCCTTCCAACGTTTGTCTCATACGCGCCCAGGTTCCATCGGAGGTCCCAAGTGGGGTGTCGACGCCAAAGTACGCCCAGAATCTGGCCTTCTTGCCCTCCGGAAAACACTGGGTCTGTACGCAAATATCCGCCCGGCCAATCTCGCTTCGGAGTCTCTTCTTGAATACACACCCTTAAAACCTTCCATCGCTAAGGGCGTGGACATGATTGTCGTGCGTGAACTCATCGGAGGGCTCTATTTTGGTACCCGTAAAGAACAGGGTGTTGAGCCAGATGTGAACACTGCATGGGACAATATGATCTACAGTGTTCCCGAGGTTCAGCGTATCACAAGAGTTGCTGCCCAGATCGCATTAGCAGCTAACCCTCCGTTGGAAATTCACTCGATCGATAAAGCCAATGTCCTCGCGGCATCACGTCTGTGGAGAAAAGTCGTCACGGAAACATTGTCAAAAGAGTATCCTCAGCTCAAGCTAGACCATCATCTTGTCGATTCAGCGGCAATGCTGATTGTCGCAAATCCCAAACGGCTGAACGGCGTCATTCTCACTGAAAACTTGTTTGGAGACATGTCAGGCCGAAATTTACGCGCCTGAATTAGCACTGACAATTCCTTTCTCTAGCCTTTCCGACCAGTCAAGTGTCATCCCCGGGTCTTTGGGTCTCCTCCCGTCTGCCTCATTAGCTGGTGCACCATCCGCGCCGTCTCCAGATTTCAAGCCTACATCGGGTTTATATGAACCAATTCACGGGTCGGCGCCTGATATTGCTGGCAAGGGTATTGCAAACCCGATCGGTACTATCTTGAGTGCTGCCATGCTTCTGCGATATTCCCTGGGTTTGGAAGCACCAGCGAAGGCTATCGAGACTGCTGTGAGGAAGGTCTTGGATGCTCCTGAGCTAGGAGGGCATGGTTCGAGGACGGCGGACCTCGGAGGCAACGTTGGAACTGCCGAGCTTGGGGACCGTGTCATAGAAGTATTAAAAGGCCTGCTATAAAGTAGGTCGGGAAACTGTATAAATTAGCCAATTTTGGAGAGGCCCATCAGGTCCTTTACACGGAAAATATTCGCTGACAGGCTCCTCCTTCTTACCACTAACTAAACACCACCATTTACCACCGACACCGTCTGCGGCGAGGACAAGATCCGCCTCAAGGTTGCTTCCATCTTCGAGAATGGCTTCGTCATTGAACATTCTCGACTGTCCTTAAAATCCCCAACATTAATTCCATGCTGAATGGCGATTCCGAGGGCTGTAGCGTATGTGCACGATGAGCGTCAAGACGGCTGAGAGCAACAGCATCTTCTCCTATATCGGAGTCAAATATGCCCAAAGGGAAGACTCTAATGAGAGCCCCGTTGAACTTGTACATGTGGAGGTTTAGTCCAAAATCGTTCTCAGTGAGCTTCTCAACAAACCCCGGCCATTTGCGCATGACACGAATTGGATACCAATCAAATCACCTCGAGCCGACTTGAGTTCAAGAGACCTATGCATTATACGTGTAACTTACCGAAGAGTTCGAGGCCTGGTCGCTGTTCGACGACACGAACGTTATGACCTCTACGATAACATCCGATGGCAGCGATTAGGCCCGCAAGACCTCCCCCTACACGCAAAGGCATCGATGATAGGAAAGCAGTCCAAAAGGATTTGAACGAACCAGCGATGAGAATATCAATACTAGACAACGGTTCACGAACCATGTGTTCAGCCATGACGATGAATGAGAAGTTCTGGAATGCAGGCTGAGGGAAGTTAGTAGTAAAAATTTCAAGAAGGAAGTCGTACCTTGGGGTTTTCATTACAACTTTGGGGAGACAGAAGCAGGATAGATGACGTTGACCAAGAAAAGTAGAACCAGTTACGGCGTTCAAACCTGAGAGATGGTTGAGTAGGGCGGAGAAGACCTCAATACAACCGATGTAGGATTTCTGAGAATATTGAAATGGTGATAACCAGGCTCAAAGCAAAAACCCCGAGAAAGGAGGTCGGTTTACAGTGCAACTAGATGCGGCTGCCAATCTACAATCAAGGTCAAATAGGTTGAGGCTAGCATAAGAGTAGAACACCGTCGTTCATCGGCCCCGACACCGTTGCAGAGTCCGCCCTGGAAACTCGATTCCCCACCAAAATCCAGATTTTTAGAACAAGTATCCGAGGATGTCCTTGAGTTGATTGAGAATAGAGATGACTCTCGAGGCAGTAACATTGTCCGAAATAATAAAGCGGGGCTTGTATCGGCGTTGTAAGTACCGAAGTGTAAGTGCCCGCGCGTAACGCATCCTCGAACGCGTCAGAGCCATCATAGAAGAGACTTGGTTATAACGTAAATTTCCTTTTGTGCCACTGCTTTGACTTTAGCTGCCAGTAATGAGCTTCGATAGCATTCAGAAGAATTCATGACCACGCGAAATATTGTTCGCATTGTTGAAGGCCTAGGGCACCGTGAGACGGCAGGAAAATACGCTGCTGATCTATTAAAACCGTGTCCGAGGGCAAGGCGCTCAACTTGAACAGGGAACAGGATAGCATAGTGCTATTCCTGCCAGTGTCATGAATCTGTCTCCGTTCAAAGAAGTAGGTTAGTTCTGTCAAAGAGTATGTATAAATGCAATACTGGTAAATTCTTGAAGAATACTTGAAGAATATTGGGTGTTGCATCTTTTATTTATGCCAGTACCATGTCCTCGCGTCTTCACCACCCAACCTACAGGGTTACTGGCCGAGTCGGCAGTGGGTATTACCAGATAATTGGTCCTATTCAGATACAAGTCACGACCTAGGACTATAAAAAGGACAAAGACGAGATTAAAGCCTGCTGTGCTACATATGTCTACTGCATGTAAAATGCCTACCGTTTAACTGGATCCTGGAGCTGGCCCTCGAATCTGGTTGACAAGCGTCTCCCAATAATTCCACTCGTTACCATCAATACCAGCCAGAATGCGAGGATCCGGCGCTCCAACTAACGTCGATGTGGTTCCCGCCCAGCCAGCGAAGTTTCCGGGAAGCCCGCCCCAAGAAGCCGTGGAGCTAGATCCCTCCAATGGTGCGCTAATGGCATTACACCAATGATCTAACAAGGACTGTGCGGCAGAGTCCTCTTCACCATTGGGACTTCCAGATGTTGTCGGCGAGTTTTCGAAGTCCCCCGAAGTACTCTGCAATCTCTGGAACGTGGGTGACTGATTTATATGTGTCGCATATGGACTTCGTGGCGAGGAAGCGGTGGGTAAGTTCAAGAGAGACGGGAATGGAGGAGGGTGCGGCGTAGAAGACTGTTGTAGACCTAGTAACAGGTGTGCAGGATCATTTGGTGGTAGAGTTCCTATCGCATTGGGTAAAGTCCGCTGCGATGCTTTGTTCTTCAAAAATTCTATGGTCTTCAGCTCCCGCCGAGTCGTTTCATCCATATCCCGGATGCCTTCGTGTTCCTTCATGAATGAATCAAGGATGGCATGCATAGCCGCCTCATCCTTCCCTGCCGGATGAAGGACCAGGTATATCCCACTTATCATAGCAGTCTGGAACTCCCTGTACGCATTACTGAGGGAATCTCGGACTTCTTTTGACTGGACTTCTCGGAAGGCCTGCCGAACCTGGAAATCTTTAAGTGCCGATTCAAAACATGCCTCTCTTGAGCGAGCATAACGGTCGGAACTGAGACGTCTGAGTATATATGGTCGATGGAGACTTGTCCTTACGAACATAATCTCGGTGATGAGAAGATAGCGATGCACAGGAATGTAGGGGTGGGTTTCATCCAAAGAGCGATCAGGTTCGAGGGCAAAATGAGGGGGAAGGTTAGCGATGAAATTTAAGAGTTCGTCGTCCAACGCCGTTACTTCGGAATAATGGCTGGGCTTAACTTGCTGGAAATGATGAGCAATTCGACCGATAATTGAAGCTAGCTGATGCCTTAGAATTACAAAGGTCATCGGCGTTGGGGAAGAAAGAGGAGTAGGACGGTTCAAAGATTCGTCGTCTATATTCGAGGGTGGTAGGGTTGAGGTGTATGTATCCTGGATAGAATTTGGCCGCCCCAGGACAAGAGCGTATGAACGGTCTGCATGATAGAGGTATGACCTAAGTCATGAAATATATCATAAGATTAGTAAGTAAAAGGAGCTTTAGGAGAACTTGCCATATTCTTCGTCGATATTCAACCAAATAAGGTTCCATACCCTGAATGAAGTATGAGCGACCTGGTAATGAGGGGTCCTGTCGACGTACCATGGAAGCACCATCGCGATGTAAACCTAGTGCTTGGGCAGTTCGAACAGCAGCCCCTAGTTGACTCCAGCACTCGGTTATTCTGCGATCAAAAGTCAAAAATCGAGCACTCTTGATCTCAGCGTCAGCAAACGCTCAGGAAGCGGCACAGGAAAATAGATACCAAAAGTCGTGTTAACACAATGTCCAACGAATCTGGTTGGATCGCAGCCGCAATTAGGAGTGACCTCCGCGCTAAAATAGTCAGATCGACGATATATAAGGTTAGATAAGTTAGCGCTTACAAGACCAATAGTATCGTAGAGACGTAACCCGTCTGGTCCTTGCATCCCCAGAAACCTCCTCGGGTGCGAGTCTCACAGCAATAGCGAGAACGACGAATAGCAGTGGCAAGAATCGGACATCATGAGGATTCGTGGCTGATATTCCATGGTCTCCTCCATTGTATATAGAGCTATAAGCGTCACGGAAGTCACGTTCGGATATAGGATAGCGGGTCCAATTACTGAAAAACTTGAGCCGAGGAGAAAGCCAGTGCTGAGTAGGAATACTTGCACTGATTTAAAATAATAGTCAATGAGCACCTGTGAAGTCCTCAGAGGTGGAAGCTCATGCAGAAGCTCTGATATCTTATGCGGTGAGACTCCACATTCTTGAACAAGATTTTTCAAGTTATCAGCAGCAGTAGGCTCGAGCTCTGAACCAACGATAGCGGTGGCAGAAAGATGGCTCGACCCATTCACTGTAATGTCGTTTAATCTGACATCACGACGAAGACGCTTGTCTTCGCCGTCCGTGGATGTGAAGGCGTTTTGCAGCTAAAGTGACCGGGTGAATGAGACAATATATAAATGGTCCAATACAATATGACATACTTGTTCGAGGATTGTCCCAGGAGCAATACTACCTGAGGCGCTATTACCGTACCACTTTCCGCTCTGGAATGTTCCTCCGCTTGGATCCTGATCTTCCGGCTGTGAGTTGTCCTCTTCAAGAGCATTTTGTCGGAACTCCGAGATATGTGGGTCGAAGGATGAGTTAGGAGTGGTTGGCATGCAGTACTGCGGGAGGGCCATTTCTATGATATGCTCTATCCGCGCCAGTCGCACGCTGATATCCTGCTCAGTTTTGCCTGGCGTGTAGGCTTTACATAAGTCAGGCACCTTCCTGGCTACGCACTAGTGGAACTCAGAATTATTGTACTTGGAATAAAAAAGAGACGACAGACATGCGAACACGGCACTTGTCGATCACACTATGAGGACATAAATTAATTCACGTCCGGAACCAAAGACAGGAAGAAATTGACTTTCTGTTTCCGGCGATGACATTCCCCACAGGAAAAGCTAAAGCTAGAGAGGTAACCGACTGCTCCGCAGAATAAAACAGCAAACATACCTGACCCGAGACCTCTTCTTGGATGCAGGATTTGAGTCGTCATCGTCGACCTTTTTCCGTTTCACTGAATTGGACAATGTTGAGGTGCCAGCTTTGTCGAGAGTCTTGACCATGACTAGTATTTACAGGGTACTGCGCCTGAAAGGAGGTTTCTCAGCGTTGGCCTAGGGAGCTGACAGGATGGGGGATAAGGGATGAAAAGGCACGAATGTGGATACGGTCAATGTGACTCGCTGAAATTCAAATCTTATCCGTCAACACCGGCACACGGCCCGACTTTCTCTCCCCCCATGGAGACCCCATCTTGGAAAGCCTTGAAACTTTCTCTTGAACGACCTTACAAGGATGAGAATGGCGTGCCCATTCCAGTTCTCCAGGATATAACCCCTCAGGGCGAACAGATATATGAACCGTACGCATTATTCTCCTGTCCAAGGAAAAACTGAACAGGATATATGCAGAAAACAGACCACCTCTCAAGTGCTCGGCGAAAACTTACGTCGGATATTTCTCGAACGAGGAGTCGATTTCTTTGAGAAAACAAAGGATGGAAATCTGGCTGACAGGATTGCGGAGGCCCGTGTCGATGTGAAGGACACGCCGTTAGACACGACCGAGAACAGCGACGACGACGACGACGACGGGCCCGGCATTATGACCAGTGAAGAGCTCTTCAAAATGAGGTCAGAGATAACGTCTCAGCTGTTGTACGTTCTGCTATACGCATTTGTCCCATGAGGCGACTCACAAATTCCAAGCATAGCGCTGGGAGAGATGACCCACGCACGCGATCTGCTCTCTGCCATCTTGTCAACATCTGGCCAGGCGCCTCACTCTATTCCCGGAATACCTATCCCAGAAATACAACAGCAAGACGCTCCGCTCGCTGCCACCATCGTCAGAAAACCTCCGCCTATTGTCTCTGTTCAAGCCTTCAACACCCAGCTGGCGATTGGCAGCAAGGATGAGGCATTAAGAAAGGCGTCCGACGTGTTCAAAGCGGCCGCCGACAGATTGGAGGGTGGCAGGTTGCGCGGAGAAAAATACTGGGCTGATGCCCTCAAAATACGACGAGGGAACTGGGCACTGATACCAGCGCCCTTGCCACTAGGTTCAGCCACCGGAAAGGGCGCTGACAAGTCATCCAAAGACTTTTTGATATCGTATGGCCTGGAAGAATGTTGGTCTTCTATTTCCTGCTACTTGATCACTTATTGACCTCATTCCAAGCCTCTTCAAGCTTCAGGCGTCGCGCTATTGGGCACATGGCATCTGTTGAAAATGCCTCTGAGGAACTAATATTTCCCTTTCGGCAAGGTACTTTACTACGTGTTTCATTGACAAGCGGCGAAGGCCACACTTCTTTGGCATTCTCGAAAAACGATTTCCGGACGGAGGATTCTGCTTTAGACAGCTTACTCAAGAATTCCCAACGAGAAATTGTCGAGCAAGAAATCTTTTCTCTTCTAGTCCATGAAGCCAGCAGACTGCCAACGGCATCCGCCAAGGTTTCCGAACGTCTAATCGTCATTGACTCGGCTTTGGGTACCGAACTCAAGTTTGAGCTGGTACGTCAGTACTATCTTTGACTTCAACTTTTTTCTGACGATTTTAGGTCGAAAGTGATTCTGTCACACCTTTGGCTTCTGGAAATGCATTGCAGCAAGCAACGTGTGACTTGATCTATCATTCGTTACATGCCCTGCTTCTTCGGAGGCACCAGCATCTTAAAACACAAAGGCTGAGCGGTAGCGACGCTCCCAAGACAGACCCACCGCCTGTTCTCCAGCCAATCATTGATTTACTGCAGTACCAGGTCTTCTGTCAGAGAGTCAAGACAGTCATAGAAGGCATCGTCACGGCCCTTACCCTTGCCGGAATAGCATCTACGCTCTGGTTCCAACCCGTAGGAGAAGTAGGACACGAGCTTGTCAACCTTCTGGACAACCGTCATGCAAAAACTGTAGGTGGCCAATGTATACTGAGAATTGACAGACGGTGGGTTTTGGGTTTGACAAGAGCGCAAAATCCTTGAATTAATGTGTCAAAAATAGGCATACTGTCCGATTCTCCTTCTTGGCACCGTCAACATTAAATGCACACCTAGCACAGGCCACCCTGACAATATCGTCTATTCCTCAGCTAAACCAACTACTCACTGACGACGTTGGACGCTTCCTACTCCACCGAATATGTGAACTCGGTCGTGAAATAAGCGATGACGTCAGTGGAATCTGGTTTCTGGATTTGAATCGATGCGTAGGAAGATGGGAGGGCTGCACGCTGTACGTCCTTTCACCGTTCATTTAACACAAGACTAATCTTGATCATCAGCAATTTTCGGATAGACTTTCATGCAAATTCAACTTTAAGATGTACTCTCTTCCGATTAGATCGACACACGCCGAAGCAAGGCGAATCAGAAATATATCACTCAGGTCGTAATGATCCCCTTATCCCATGGGTCGAAGGAAAGATACGGAAGGCATTGGGGGTTCCATAACATAAACATAGTGAATGCCGTATATGTATGATATCGAGAACAGAGCATGTTGTACCATATACGTATACATCTACTCCTCGCCGTCGTCGCGGCCAGCCTGGAACTTCTCGATCTTGGCAGCGATCCTGACCCTCCTCTGCTCGAGGTTGAGCTTGGGACTCCTGTACTTCTTGCTCTCCGACTTCCAGTCTTTTGTCTTGTCCGTAGGCTTGAAAGTGGGGTCTTCACGGATGGCAGCATAGGCATTCGTGAAGATTTCCTCAATATCTTCAGATCCAACACCATCGGCGAGGTATGTCGAGAACTGCTTTTTGAATCTAAAGACACGAATGTGTCAGATGAAGTAGAGCAGATGAACTGGATATCACGCACCGTTCGTCATCTTCCTCCTCCAAGCTCTCCATGTACTCAGCGACGTGACCACCGTAGATGTACTTCTTCAACACCTCAGCGTCCAGCTCCTTGCTTTCCGGGTCGTAACCGGGGAAACGCTTGTCGGAGTGAGGGATGAAGATACCTCCATCGCTAGCTCCCTTCATAGCACCAAAGAGACGCGAACCCGTGGATGTGCGCTTGAGACCGACATCAAGGTAGCACTTGAAGGGCCGGGGGGCATCCTCCTCGTCCAGGGCTTCGGTCAATACGGATGTACCGTCAGGTTCGGCAACACCCTCGTATTTGTCTGCGAGTCCGAGTTTTGTGAGAGCACGGCGAGCACAGAGGAGACCGGTAGCGTATGCTGCGTGACGAAGTGATGAGCATCTGTGATCAACGTCGACAGTGACTTGAAACAAACCTGCTGTCCAGTTTGTCAGACCATGGTTAATGCCGTAGCGTGGGAGCTCTTTTGAACGTGCAGACGTCAAGACGAAGTCACCCTGGAGGCGGGCATAGACGATCTGGACAATGACCTCCGTGTTCGTGAACCGGACGACAAGGCGATATTTTGGAGCATTGCTAAGGAGAAATGAGAAGGCTAAGAGCAGAATGAAAGGAGAAACGAACTATTTGTTCTTGGCCTGCGTAACCAATCGCTTACGAGCGTAGTCTATACCTCGAGGTTAGCGGTATTCTGTGAGATTTTGTGGAATGGACCAACAGTCGGTTTTGCCTTCTCTCCGACGACGGTATTTGACTTGGAACCGGGAGAAGTACGCGTCGGATTTGATCTTTTTGACGAACGGCATCTAGCAGAAACGCAAGTCAGCCCGTCATCCAATATCTGCAGAGCCCATCCAGCCCAAGATCGGAATGTAACGAGCCCAAACATTCGGGACAGGCAATAGACGATACTGGGCCTTCAAGCAGCATGAAATTGGGGGACATACCTTGAGGAACGGCCGGGGGAATAGGGGACGGGGGACGATGGACAAAACTTGGAGGGAATTCTTCGTGTCACGATGCGTGACGCTATGACCGAAAAGGAAAGCTTACATCACCAAGTGTGACTCTGTGCACCTTGCCACTGAACTGTCATGGACCCCTACGCCAACTCGAGCTACTCGCAATACAATCAGGCTTCTGCTTATGACAATCCTTACCACAGACCGTACCAAGGCCCTTCGTATCCGCTCCCGGGATCATCATCGCACAGCGCACCTGTTCCTGCGAATGCCTATGAGTACGATGTCGGTATCCTTGCGCAGCAGAGTGTTTATGTTCCCGGCGCGATGATTGACAAGAGAGGTGGTGCTGGTGGTAAACTTGCAAAGGGTGGAAAGAGGACTACCGTCCTTCGCAAGGGAGGAGGAAAGGTCTGGGAAGACCAGACGCTGCTTGAGTGGAATCCTTGTCTGTGACCTTCTTTGTTATCATTTCTAGTGACTAACTCGGACTTTCTCTGCAGCGTGGTTCAGGTTGTTCGTTGGTGACCTCAGTAACGACGTGTCTGACGATGTTCTCTCGAACGCTTTCAACAAGTACCCTTCGTTCACGAAGGCCCGTGTCATCAGAGATCGTCTAAGCCAGAAGGTAAGAGTGAACAGTCCACGACTTGAAAGTTTCTGACCTTTGGTGTAGGCCAAGTACGGCTTCGTCGCATTTTCTGATCCGGAGGACTTTTTGAAGGCTTGGAAGGAGATGGATGGTAGGCACGTCATTATCGTTGTCGACACTGGCTGATTATATTTGAACAGGCAAGTATGTTGGCAACCGGCCTGTAAAACTGAAGAAGGCCGATGATACTGCTATCCGGCCAGTTGAGATAGGCCACAGAAAGGCTAAGCAACTCGAGAGAGACCTAAAGAAGAACAGGCACAAACCTTATTAGACTCTGGACTCGAACGGATTGCGTTTAGAGAAGTATGTATATGCCATCGAATTATGTTTGCTGTTACTCATCTCAATGTCCACGAGTCCCACGTTTTGACTTGTTCGTTGGGTCAGTGTCTGAATTTTACTTGTGTTCCACGGGCTACCCTCTTTTTCAGTACTCGGTCTGAAATACAGACTCTTGAATATGCGCTTGTAAGATCCCTTTCGTGCGGGGCAGGTAACATAAGAATGACAGGCGTGGGAAGAATGCTATATAACATAGCCATCCTTCAATCGTCCTTCTCTCCTTTCTCTTTCAACGGTCTGGTACCACCACATTACTAGCACATATCTACAGTTGACCTGATGCTCTCCTTTGCTCTCTCTATCGCTTTTGTCGTTGCTCTTGTTTGTGCGGATGTCGTCCCAACCGCTCCGGGTCCCAACGATGTGTTCAACGCTAGCTCAACATGTCTCATCAAGTGGAATGTGGACACCAATGGAGATTGGAAGAACATGACAATCAGTATTGCAACTCGCCCTTGCCAATCGCCCCTCCTGACCTCTCTCCAGAACTTATGGCCGGTTCCAACAATGACATGCAGCTGGTTCAGACGGTTGCTGTTGGGTTGGATGGCACTGATTCAGCCATTACGCCTTTCTCTTGGACGTGTCCATCCGTCGCACCTTATTCCCACATATATTTCTATGAGGTAATTGTTTTCCTTCCCCGAGATGGTTGCCCTTAACGCCTTGCGTCATAGTTCACGAATGGAGATGACACTGGGGGTTCCAAGTGGACAACGCGCTTTACAGTATGTCGTAAGCTTCTGCAATCTATTCTGAAATCAAGGTCTGTTGTGATAGATTGCCTCACCGTCTGGCGAGACTACACCGGCCGAACATTCATCGCAACCCAACGGCGATAATATTCCCTGGGGATCTGGTAGCACAAGTGACTCTGACGACAAGGCAGGCTCCAGCACGTATGGTGCTCAGTCAGTAACGACAACGGCGACATCGACGCGCATGCACAAGCTCAAAGGCACCAAGACTGCTTCTCTCTTGGGTTCATCTAGCAATATTGTAGAACCTACTCTTGGACTACCGTCTAAACAGGCTCAAGAAACTGCCGCCGTCAATCCTGCCAGTGCACAAGTCCCTGTATCGTGTCCTGGAGTCCAAGCTATGTTCAATGGAGGGCAGCGGTTGAAGAACCTTTCTCGAACTATTCTCATTGTTTTTGCTATCATGTCCTTCATGTAAATGAAATTATTGGTATTCTGCTGACCGAATGTCTTGCAGTCGACTGACTGGAGACAAATTTGATGCGTCACCCAATATAATATGCCGATGATGACCGGTCTATGAGTAATGGTCCGGTTGAAAGTCTGCCGAAATCATTGGATCACGATAAATTGTACGACCAAGTTCCCTGCAGCAGTCCTTCCCTGCTCGCCCATTGCGGAATGCGATACGGACTGCGAAAGCGGGTATATCCAGGGTTGAAACGACGAGTTGGTATGGAGGGCTTCCTCCGAATCCGAATCCGAGGCGCCAAGCGCTTACACGAAAATGATGAGTCATGTTGATGTCGTAAGTGACGATAGTACGGATCCGGCGGAATACATTTGACTGGCTGTTTTTTTCGACAGCCATGTCAGATTCACTTGCTCCTCCTCCTCCGCTCAACAGAAACCGCGCTTCCTCCACTACCCTCTGTCCTGCTCTCACTATTCGCTCCCTGGGCCGTCGTCGCTCAGGCTCGTTGCTACAGCCACAGTTATCCCCCTGCGACTCGCCTATCTCTCCCCCGATTACAGAGCCAGCTCCAGAGCCAGAGGAGCCCGTACAGCAGTCAGAGCAGCCATCTAATATGCTGGCTGTAATTGCGTCGCGTATCCTCCAGTCGGTCCATGCTCCCAGCCACAAGATGTCCTGGTCGACGCCCTCGACACCCAGGTCTGTCTCCGAAGATGACTACATCCTACCGATGTCGGCTTCAGCGAACAAGACATCCTTTGGCGATGTGCTCAGTGAGAAATCATCGGTCTCCCCACTACCGTATAATTGGCTCCAGCGTCTGCCACCAGTGCGTACACCGGCCTTTCGTTACGTTTCATGCTTTAATCGTCATTGTCTCTAGGTCCAATTCCCTATTGTTCTTGTCATCTCTCTATTCCCGATATCAACAGGGCTCGTCTTCCTTGCCCTGAGGACCCTGCCCATATCATTTTCATGGCCGCAAAATCTCACAGATCTCGCAGAGCTAGGGCGCGACCTCCATGGTTATTCGCAGAGTGGCCCAGCGCAGCTCGCCCACGTTATTGGCATCCTCGCAATCACTGCCGTGTGGAAGCACGCTTGGTCAATCCCAGGTAGTGTAATCTGGGTCCGTTCCATATATTTCTCAAAGTCACACGATACTTACTCTGCGGCTAACAGAATGTTCTTGCGGGCGCCTTGTTCTCGCCTGCGTATGCTACTCTTCTTCTCACCCTTCTTACCACCATTGGATCCACCTGTGCCACGCTTCTCTCCAAACCGCTTGCCCCCTTCCTCAGCCATTTTTTCCCGAAAGCCCTGGATCTGACGCGTTCTGCGCTCGAGGGTGGCGCGTCAAAGGCCGAGACTGATTCGGAAGCGAGGCAGACGTCACCTTGGATCCGTTTATCCATTCTGCGGCTAATTGGCGTCGTCCCCTGGTCCGGCATTAATATTGCTTGTGGAGTCTGTGGTGTCTCAATCGCGGACTGTATTCTTGGTGCCTTCATTGGTTCTCTTCCGTGGACGGCTGTTACCTGCCAGGCAAGCCTTAATAATAACCCATTTCTTCTTTTGCTCATGTGTATGTAATCACAGATAGGGGATATCTTGCAGACCGTCGCTTCCGCACCCTCTCCCACGCCTCAAACTGTGTCGTCGCTCCTTCTTTCCCCAGAGATTATCGTCAAACTAGTATTCCTGTCTTTTCTCTCATTAGCGCCTATATTAGGCCGCGAGCATCTACGGGCGTGGTTGAGTTCGAGCGAAGAGGTCGGCCCCGCGGAGTCTGAGCGAGTCTCGAGATGGACCTGGGTACAAGAATGGAGAGGCAAGATCAGAATACCTTCTCGTTCTCGAACGCGTGAGCGGCAGGAGCGATTCGCGAATCTTGCTATTCTCGTGCAGGAGAAGCGTGCGATGGAAGATGTACTCCCATCATGATACCGACCCTGACGGGGCTTCGGATTCGTTATTACTTGTGCATATTCCTACGCTACGCCTTCGACACTGACACACATTATTGCATACTAGACCCCCATTCATTTCGCTCGCTTTCACACACGCACATCCCCATACTATCTACGATCATCCGCTAATAATGCCTTTTTTATGACTTGGATTAACGATTCAGTTGATACGATATTTATCCTTGCCTTCCATTATACCTATCATCCTGTATTCTTGCATTTGCTCGTTGTCGATGAATTTACGTTGGCCTTTTACACAGAAACTCTCAGACGTATAACATATCTGTCATTTAAATACTAAACCAGGTGAGCTGGACGCCCTTTCGCCTGATCGAGGCATTTTGAAACCCCGAGTACATAAGATGTATGCACAATTTAAAAAATCCATGCATTCAATCCACGGCAGAGTGCCTCCGAGTAAGGTCGTTATTCCGTCTTCATAGGATCTACATGCTCTCGTCAGACTGGTCTGACTCTATCGGACGTAAGTGCCCTAGAAGATGCGACGAATGATAATGCTTGGCTCATTAAATACATGTATGCAATTGATCTATGGAGGATTAACAGTAAAAATAATATATATCTCTTAAACACCAAGTCTGGGCAGAAGGGCTTAGTCTCCACAGGGGACACGACCAGGAAAGACCCATACCTTCGTTTACTATGTTCATAAACAACGTAGGATATCGACACTGCTGGGACGACCTGTAAAATGTCAGTTTACACGAACTATCATACCTTAACACACGAACCTTTGCCAAAGTCGGAAACAAGCCCCGATAAAATCCTCTCCATCCTTCTCGCGCCCAAGTTTTACTCGCAACATCAAACACGCCCGTATATCGCTCAGGATGCCCAGAGCTTCCAGACGCCTGCAATCGAGTCCTCACTAAATTCATCGGGTACACACTCGTAGCACCCACACTCCCCGAAACACTCCCAAACGCCAACAGTGCAAGCATTCCTGGTTCCTCTTTGCCGGTGGAGCGCAGGTAAGCCAGTTTGTGCGCCTCAAAGGTTGACATGTCTATAGCGGAGTACCTAAAATAATTTGTCAATAGCGGAACGTGTGGTAGGGCAGGAAAACGCGAACGGGAAAACACCGACAAGACCAATCTAGAGGGGAGGAGCAGAGTCATGAGGTACAGCCGAAAACGACAAATACGAAAAGGCTTACTGTTAGGCCACGATAATAAGCTCGAAACCCTCCCAGCTTCCATACATGACGCACTGCGGACATTAATGTCCGTCGCGTTCCAGTATTGCTCATCATTTGGGTCTGTTAGAGCAATGTCAGAAATGCGCGGAATGAAACCTTGAGTTTATAACGGACTTTGAGCGTCTCGACGGGGTATATACCTAATGACAGAAGCAACATGAAGTGTAGATCAAAGAGAATTAAATGGTGCGACTTACATAGCTGACTGCTTATTCCGCCCATCCCACCGGAAAGAAAACGACTGACACCACTAATTTCCCTAGGATCGTCAACATGATCCCAATACTTGGCAAACATACGTTTCTTCAGAGACGGAACAAACGATTCAGTTGAAAAACAAAGGCTGCCTGCTGAACACTAACAGCAGACTCATACGCGAAGAACTTGATCGCAGACTCGGGGAATATTTTGGCGACGGACAGCCCATTGCCTGTCCAGAACGCGAACACACCGCCCTCGGAGTATATTCGTCGGACAGCGCGTCCTAGAACATTGATACCGCCTGCCTGGGCAAGCGTAGCCCCACCAAGATCGGGTGGACGGGTGATAAGGAAAATTTTGAGTCGATCAAAGGGTGCGGTACACGTCCTGGAGACTGAAATGAGAAAGGTTGAGGACGCGTGGTGCCGTGTGTATATAGGAAGGACGACGGACCTGCACCGGCAACGCCTCCTGCTAATAGGAATTTGAGAGCTGTGTGCCCTTCGAGCCAACCGTGGCTGTCGTCAAAAGCATCATCATCCTCTTCCTGCTCTTCCTCGTGTTCGACATAGGTTGACTGTACTGGAGGAAGGGGCTGTGGTATCGCCGGAACTTGCGTATTTGGCACGGCTTTGCTGAGACCGTCTGGGGGCTTGTCCTCAGCGCTTAGACTGACATCACCTAACATATACTTAGCAGCGGTATCAAACGACGCGTGTTGGTAGCACACAAGGACTCACCTTCCATGGTGACACGGGCCACGCCTTTACCGTCATCTCCCAGAAACTTGTTCATCTGGTAGTACTTGTAAATCTCAGTGGTAGAGATTTTCCGGGGAAGCAAAAGGAGGAAGTCTCGGAATTCCGCAAAAGTTACAGTCCGAGATTGGGGAGAAGTCGCCAAGTATGTCATGAATTCCGATAGTGTGTTTGGAGATAATGTGATGCCTAAGTCAAAGAAACTTTGAGACTGGAGTGCTAGACTTCCTGGAACATCAACTTCGACTGACCCGCTTTTCGTAGTGCTGATTCTAGTTCCTCCGGTTCCAGATGGCCGTTCCGGTCCAAGTCAAGCTCATCATGAAATATCGTCCAGAGTTCTGAACATCGAATAGTGTTAGTACAAGATTCCTTACAAGATCAAGGCGACATACCGACTTCCTTGGCCTCGGCATACTCAACGAACTGCTTCCAGCCTCCCACTCTACCAAGGAGCTCGTGTTCATACGCTGCTCGTAGCTTCCTCGCATTTTCAGTCGAGTCGGGGGCTTTTCCCAGTGCTTTCGCGCTAGGTTCTCGATCGAAATTATATCCACGCACTCGGATGTGTCGCCACAAGGCCAGTAGGCGACGTTTCCTGTTTTCTCTGCCCTCCTGCAAACGAAATTCTGCTAACGTACGCGGCAAGCGCTGTTCGTGGTTGTCCCGGCCGGTTGCGGGACTTTGCTGGGCCATCCAGCGCGCGATGACGACGGAACAGTGAGGTCGATTTCGATTTCGAAATTTGATTCGGCCACGAATGATATCGATGGAATTATGCCAGCGAGGTGCTCCGCACTAGATGCTCATTGGTGGGCAACGGGATTGCTGGGTATCTGATGGTCCACAAGTTGGCATTATGTTTATCTTTGCTTGTCTCTACCGGCTCAAGACGAAGTGTTCCGCCAGCGGATGTCTATTTAAATAGACTAACTAGGGTACATGCCTAGATGTATAATACATTGTCTTTATCCGTCATATTAGCATCTGAACAACCGACTCCAGAACACTGAAAAGCAGCCACGGCTTTCAGGCTGTCGAGCCTTGGGCTTAGCTACGATGAACATAGGAAGAATGGTGACACCATGCACTGATGGCAACTGGCCTTGAGATGCCGGCGTGCTCGTCCCTGAGTCTAGCGAGCTGGTGTCAAACGTTGATTGAGACTTTTCAGTCATGAAAGAAGGCTGCGTCGACAATGTCGGGGCTCTATATTTTTCGCTCTGAGAGAATTCATGAGCATAATTTCTAGGACCTCTGGCCTGATATACTACCTGCTGGAGTTGAAAAGCGGAGCCGAACTGATCCTCAGGTCTGTCCTTGCGATGAACAGCAGGCTTAGGTGGTGTCGGTGGTCGATAGCTCTGGACCGGCATGAGCGTTGTTCGTGAGTCAAGTGTACGTGTACACTCACCTGCCGATACGCGCGCGACCCTCCACCAGGACTTTTGGTTGAGTAACGGGAACGAGCAGACACGGACCTGCGACCACTCCTGGGAGACTGCAGCAAGATTAGAGGAAAATTCAATGAGAATGGAGGTGGTGGCAACTAACCGGCGAGCTAATGCTATTAGGTGAATAGTAGAATCTGTCCGAACTGTCCAAAGAGTGAAGCGATGTTGCACGAGAGATATTTTCACGCCATCCTTCGGGTAGCTAGGAAACACGAATGAATATCTAGCGAACAGATAAGCAGCGGCACCTTACCGGTGGTAGGTTCTGAGAGTCTACGGCAGACGTTGACGAAGCATAAACGGGCTTCTTGCCCTGGAAGAAGGTGGTATTGGGGGATGACGGAGGCGATGGAATATACACGGGGACGGGCTTCCTATGGGCCATGTCCTGGCGAAGCTGAACACGACGTGCTGCAAGTTCGGCACTCATGACGATGCTAGCAAAGGGTAGAAGAGAGGGTAGGGTCCGCTTGGCAGTAAAAGAAGAGAGGAGGGCGCAACCAATCGACGGTGGGCGTAACCCAAAAGTACCAGACCGAAAAAGAGAGACCGGGGCATGCCACAGCGGGCACTTGATCAAGACAAAGGGCGGCGACTGAGCAATTGGACAAGCAATGATCGGCAGCCACCGAGCGT
Source organism: Armillaria luteobubalina (assembly GCA_030435615.1). NCBI lineage: Eukaryota > Fungi > Basidiomycota > Agaricomycetes > Agaricales > Physalacriaceae > Armillaria > Armillaria luteobubalina. The sequence continues at coordinate 142,283 of JAUEPU010000068.1, forward strand.
CACCAGCATGGCCCCCAAGAGGAAAAGGCGTCGTCTGAGAATATCATATATGGTTCGAGTCAGCCCACGACGGTACCGTGCAGCGTGGCCACAGCAAGGATCCGAGTCAATATGAACTAAGCGCCGCTTGCTGCTTTGGGGCTTAAACGTGACGACAAGGAGGCAAAGGACGAGGAGGATATGGCCATGCTATATAGGGCGGACAATAGTTCCTTATAGAGCGGACAATGGTTCCTTATAGATGGGAAAATCACCACGAGTCAAACTAACTTCACGACCGTGTCAGCTTCGCGATTATCATCGACACAGAAAAAACAAGTCACCGTGAGCTTGTCGTGCGACAGAGGGGCGCGCCTGATACCAGGGAACAGCCTCCGGCACATTTCTATCATCATCTTCATATCGTCGTCGTCGTACAGGAAGGAAAGCAAACAAAGCCGGCCCTGAAGGCACGGCGGGATTTCGGCAATGGGACTGCTAATCGCGATCTGCCTTTGTTGAGCTTCTAATTACTCAAACGCGTTCCAATTCGTATTAAATCCCCGGTTTTCTACCCTTTTTTCTCTCTCTTTCTCCCATTTTCGAGACAATTTCGAGCTTTTCATTTTTCTCGGACACGGACAGCCTGTCGACGAATCGAATCGAAAATGATGTTCACACTTAAGTAGAACTTGTCAAAATAGATTCGAAGTTAGTTTTTCCTACAGCACCCGATTGAACTGGATTCCTTTGTTCTTCCCGGGACGTCCACCCTGAGCAGATTATGATATTCATAAAAGGGCGTATGCGATAGCTTCTCACCATCCTCGCTTCTTGCTCTTCTTCTTCCATCTTCTCTTTCCCTCTTTTGCCTGCCATATCTGCTATGCCTCCCCGTGCTGCACCTACCGGTGGTCGCGGTGGTCCTGCTATCCGTAGTCTCAGAGGCGCTGCCCCACGCGGTCGTGGTGGTAGTGTTTCAGTGGGTCTCCCGACCGCTGGTGACCATATCACCACCATTGGCGTAAAGCGTAGCGGATTTGGTGCCAGTGGACGCGTTGTGAAGATCTTCGTCAACTCCTTCGAGTGCACCATCCCCAAGAGCATCATCCACCACTACGATGGTACGTGACGCGTCTGATCATATCTTATTCTCTTCTGACCCTTTGTTCCTCAGTCGGTATGTCCTCTCAGAACCGTATTCGCGTGCACTTCTCGATGTCTCTTTGATAGTCATCTTCCCCTCCGAGAAGACGTTGCCCGCGCGTTTGAACATGGAACTGATCAGGGAACTTCAATCTACGACTGCGCCTGCTATTTTCACTCCTCGTGCTGTCTATGACGGACGAAAAAATCTTTTTGCAGCCCGAGCTCTGCCATTTGACGGCGCGAACTATATGGAGGTATGTCAGCTTTCCGCCGTTTATACCCGACACTGACGACGGGATCATCAGTTTAGCGTTACTCTTCCGCCCACAGACGCCTCAACAAGGGCGCCCAAAGCCTACAAGATCAGGCTCACCAAGGTGGCTGAGATCAATCCTGAGAACGTCTCTCTGTCACCAGTTCCATTCAAGTATGACTGATTGTGGTCTATAGGGTCCTACACCGTTTTATAAAAGGTGATCAATCTCACGACAACAGCGTACTGACTGCTATCACCGTTCGTCTCTTTTCTCAAGTCTTCACTGACCATCCTCACTGATTAATGTCAAGGCTCTGAATGTCGTAATTCGCATGCAGCCGTCATTGGATCATCCCTTCAATGTACGGTCCTTTTTCACTGAGGCTGAAACTTTCGATATTGGATGCGGTCTCCAATTATGGCGCGGCTACTTCCAATCAGTACGTCCTGCCATAGACAGAATGCTGATCAACATCGACGTCTCGACGGGAACTATGTACAAAGAAGGGAAGCTCATTAAGCTCTGTGTCCAATTTCTGGGGCAAGAAAATCCTGAAGCCTTTTCTCCCAAGCGGGGTTTACCTGATAATCAGCGACTCCGTCTTCAACGTTTCATTACTGGCATGCGCATCAGAGTCATTGGCAAGACCCTAGCTTACGACACAGAGGCTACCACAGCCGACTGCATAGGGCCTCATCGAGTTGTCAAGAAGCTTAGTGCTGTGGGCGCTAGCTCGGTTACATTCACCAACGCAGACGGAGTAACTACGACCGTTGCTGACCACTTTAGGCGTAGCGCATCCGGAATCCGCCTCAACTTTCCCGACAATATTTGTGTCGAGGTATGAAAATGACTTTTTCCTTATATTTTCTGCATTCTCACTGTGCCTCGTTGTAGGTTGGATCCGGCGCGTTGATCCCGTTAGAGTTATGTTTCATTACTAAGGGTCAAATCATGAGGAAACAAGTTCCATCGAGCCTGACCCCAAAGGTCCTCTCATTTGCGACGAAGAAGCCTCAAGATCGTCTTTCAAGCATCAGGAATGGTCTCGAGGTCTGTTGTATCGTTCTTTCTTGCGATCAACCCTCATGCCCTGTAGGTATTGGCGTATGGACAGTCGGACTACGTTCGTCACTTTGGGATGAGCGTCAATTCTGCTGCCGGGCCGCTGCAGATTCAAGCACGCGTCTTACAGCCCCCTACGCTTAAGTACGGCGGGGGTAGCAAGCAGGCAACAATCGTGAAGTGCTTCCTTTACCGTATCTCATAATTTAACGTGCTTTCCTAGGTCCCGCAAAATGGTGCCTGGAACATGTATGTCACCTATCATTCTATCTTTCAGCATCTCGATCTCAGCTGATAACACTCAGGGTTGACAAACGTTTCTTCCGTTCGGCTGAAATTGGCGCCTGGGTTGTAGTCATCTACGAAAATCGCAGTCGGTTTAATGATAATGCTTGCAAACTCATGGTCGACAATCTAATAAGGAGTTGCCAAGAAGTTGGTAAGGCTCTTGTTTGGCTTACACATTTTCATCGCTTATTGTGCTTTCTCAGGTATGAAAATCGGGCCTCCTGCGGTCACTTTATGGGAAAATGGACAAGGAAATATCCAGAGTCAGCTGCAAACCGCAGGCGGGAAATGCACACGAGCAGTCGGCAATCTCCCGTCACTCATCGTTGTGATCTTACCCGAGCACGGAGACAATATTTACACTGCCGTGAAGCAGTACGTTTCCGCCAATTGCATTTTCCTGTTGCTGATTGTCGTGTAAGCTTTGGTGATGTCACGGTTAGTGAACAAATGTTACGGGTTTGAATCGTACTGAATTTGGAATCTCGTAGGCCGGCGTAGCCACGCAATGCATGAAAAGCAGCAAATGCCACAGAGCCACAAATCAATATTTCGCAAATGTCTGCTTGAAGTACGTCGAACGTTTTTCATTCCTTTTACATTATCTAAATGATCTATAGGATGAATGTGAAACTCGGCGGTATCAATGTTATCCCTGATCCCGCCTCGGTCAGACTTCTTACCGATCCGGCGACTCCCACCATCGTTATGGGTAAGTTCACGCCCTCTCATCACCAGGCATGGTATCTGAACATGTCGGTTCTCTTTGTCAAGGGGCGGATGTCATTCATCCTGCTCCAGGCTCCGATAATCGACCTTCATTTACAGCTTTAGTCGCTAACGTAGATTCAGACACCGCGAAATACATCGCCAGTATGTCTCTGAAGGGCTTTTATATGAATAGCCGGCATTAAGCTTCATTAAACAGCTACCCGGGTCCAAAACTGCCGTCAGGAAATGATTGAAGATCTTCAAGAAATGAGCAAGGTGCGGGTGATCTACTTGTTGACAGGGTGTTCACTGAAATGGGATGTGAAGCATGTTCTCTCCAACTACATGGGCTATCGATCTGGTATCGAGAAGAAAGCCCGAGGAATGGCGGAGCCGAAACGTATCTTGTTCTACCGCGGTATGTTCTCATGTATGATCCCTGTTCAGGCTCTTATGAATTCACTTACAGATGGTGTCTCTGAGGGGCAGTTCCAGGAGGTCCTTGACAAAGGTTAATATTTTATTGACTTTGCCTGACGATATACTGATCACCTCAATAGAATTGGGTGCTCTAAAAAGTCTGTGGTGCTCGATTATCTCAATCTCTTGCATTGATAATCTTTACAGAGGCATGCGAGGAACTCCGGATTAAACCCAAGATCACTGTTATCGTCGTCGGCAAGCGCCATCATGTTCGGTACATCCGCTTGTTACTCTTACAGGCTTGCATCCTGATCAGAATGCAGGTTCTTCCCAACGGACAAGAAAGACGCAGACCGCAGCGGCAACTGCCCAGCGGGCATGGTCGTCGACCGAGATATCTCACATCCAACGGAATTCGACTTTTATCTTCAAAGTCACGGTGGGCTGCTTGGTACTAGTCGACCTGCTCATTATTCAGTCTTGTACGACGTGAGTCTGCTCTATTTTGCATAGCATAGTTCAGTGTTTATACCCACTTTGACAGGAAAATGGGCTCACGTCAGTCATTTAATTCTCCCTGCTAACATATAACCAAACTAATGGGTTGCTGTATTAGTCCCGATGCAGTTCAATCACTATCTTTTGCCCTGTGCCATGTGTACGCTCGCTCGACCCGTAGCGTGTCAATTCCTGCGCCTGTATACTGTTGGTCACTTTCTCAGTCTATTTTACATATGCTAACATCTTCTTTAGATGCGGACATTGTATGCTCCCGTGCCAAGAATCATTATGATCCTGCGGGCAGTGTTAACTACTCCGGGTCTGGCGATGGCTCCTACGTAGACGAATCTCTGGAAGCTTTTAAGCGTGGCTTCAAACCCCTCCACGTCAAACAATCTAGACTGATGTACTTCTCTGTACGTCGATTGAATCATTTAGGCCTGACGCAGAGGCTGACTTCTTATAACAGTAATCTGTAGTCCGTGTTCCTCGTTTCTCGCATCACAGAAGTTGCTCGACCACTGTCATCTGCTATAGTTATCAATTCTTGCGTCATCATCTAGTATCAAACATCGCAATCAATGTAGTATTCATGTACATCTTTAGCCTCTCAATTTAATGTGGTTTTCAAATGTTCCTGCAGTCGCCTAAAGTTTCTACTTATGCCATTACTTGTCAATCCTTCTTGGGCCTTTGTCCTCGGTTCAACCACCAAATTCCTCCATTCAAATAAGTTGCAAATGTCAACCAGGCGCAGTAGGGCAGAAGAAGGTAGGTCGACAGGGATTTGGTAGGTCTATCAAGAATTTTCTGGAGCCACAGGGTTATTTCGACTAGAGAACCTGTGAGCCGATATATTCATACCGTCATGTAAAAGGTAGTCCCTGCGAGGAGAACACTATCAACGAGGGCACCTGGTGGACCGCGCAAATTCTTTGGTACGATGAGACGGCCTGCGCAAAGGCCTACAAGAATGCTCGCCTTGTACCAATCGCCTCTCACAACTCTTGCTGTTGATGAACCGCTCAGAATACCCAGACACAAAGGCAAGCCGATGGCAGCGACAGTATTGCGGGGAATATCGAGAAGAATGGCAGGCAGATAGATTTCTGACATGGCTGTCCAAACTCAGCTGCCAGCGACGTCTACTCGTTGTCTACTTCGTTCAAAGGCACTGACGTCATGACGTACGCAAATTTCGGACAGTCGCTCATATATCGATTGCTTTTCGGGAACATAATCATATCGATTGAACATAATGAAAGCCCCAGCATATCTAGTGTCCTGCCCTCCTGCTCTCCTGGATGATCGTCGAGAGCTCCTCCAACTTGCGTTTTGACCGCAAAAGAGTGCCGAGCTGCGCAAAAAAGTCGGTCAGCAGTCACAATACCAACTCAAATTTTACTGACCCTCTTCTTCGTCAATTTCCTCGCCTTTTTGTCCTGGAAGATAACTTAGTATTTTCTCAATACACCCATTGAATGTTATCGCACCTTGGAGTTCCTCAGCAGCTCCATCACCCGACGCTCATACGCTGAGAATCCAGCAACCTCACGGACAACAGATCGCACAAACTTGGTCTTGGCGGATTGGATGCCCTTGCGCTGACTGGGGCGCACGGCTTTTTCGATGGGGGTCGTGGGGTGGCCCTTGTTGAGGCCAGTCCGTAGGTCTGCATTCACCAGATCAGCATACACTAGTCGACAATAGTCAGGACTCACTGGTTCGGGTCATTTTGTCCGAGTCTTGAGAATATCTTCTGGCAGCGACCGTAAAGTTTGGCTTAACCCTCGTGTAGTCACGTGTGATGGTGGCTGCAGCTGTATAGTTGCTTTGGTAATCTTCCCACACTCCGATTAGATTGTTCCCTGCGATTAGATTGTCCGATCTAATCGCGCCCTGGAATTTCACCGACGACTCTTGGACGCGTCGAATATCTCTTGTGGACACCAGGCGACGCGTCTCTGGCCTAAGAAGTACAGTTTGCTTTAGTAACAACCATGGATCTTATCGTTCTTCGCTTGGAACCCCGCAAGGCCTATTATATCATTCGATAACTGCGCATAATGATCCCTGACTACTCTCTGTCTGCCTCCTCATGTCCTCCGAGACGATTCCTCTCCTTGAAGAGGCCTCCACCGACGACTGTGAAGATGTTTACAGACGTTTCTCGCCTGTCAGGAAGAGGACCATCGTAGCACTGGTATCATTGAGTGCTTTGCTTCCTAGTAAACTTCCAAAGCCATTGTCGTAAGCTAAGGTACTCAACTTCCGGTCTCTAGTGTTCGCCTCTGGCACCTTTGTTCCATCCATTCCCCAAATCGCCGCAGACCTCGATTCAACGGGTCCCATGATTAGGTAGGAATTGTTGTACTACAGCAATGACGAACTCGCCGCTCACTTTGGCGCAGTTTCGCAGTGAGCCTCTCCATCCTTGCGTCGGCCATGGGTGCGATGGTCTTCGCTACCTATTCCTCCTTTTGTACGTATACCCTTCCTTATATTCCTATCAACCCTACCTAACTGTCCACGTAGATGGCCGGCGGCCTGTCTACCTCATAGGTACACCGCTCCTCTGCATCGGCTCCATCGGCGTCGCCCTCTCCAACAGTGTCCCAGAAATAATGATATGGCGCCTCATCCAAGCACTCGGCACATCTGGAGGCATGTCCGTCGGTGCTGCAGTCATAGGCGATATCTACAAACTCACTCAACGGGGAACCGCAATGGGTATCTTCTTCGGTGTACGTCCGTCCGCATGCAACAAATAACTATTGCTGATTCATCCCTTCTTGCACAGGCATCCCTTTTGGGACCGGCACTCGCACCCGTTGCAGGTGGTAAGTTGCGATCTAGGCCGCTTTGAATCGGAGTGTTGAGGATTTCTTTCTAGGTTGGGGTGCCCATTATGCGTCATGGAGATGGACGCAGATTGCCCTCGCCGTATGGGGACTGCTGGCTTTCTTAGCAATACTGTTGTTCTTCCCAGAGACAAGTCACCCAGGTTCCCGGGGGATTGACAAGCTTCGCGAGCTTGACAGCGAATCACCGAGGCGTTGGGTATGGGTATGGCTTAATCCTTGTGCGTCACTGAGTACGTTGCGAAGTCCGAATCTCCTGCTTGCTGTGAGTGTGTTCTGTAATCTTGCTTAAATTCGTCCATTAATGTATTATACTTCAGACACTCGCCGGAGCAGCAGTATTAATTACGGACTACGGTATGATTTACCTTTTCTCTATGCTGATACGTTCTAACCGTTACTCGCCAGTCCTACTCATGCCCGTAGCCTACACTATCGTGCGTAGCATCCTCCGCATTTAATGAACATACTCACGACATCAATTATACAGGGTGTCAAGTATAACATCACCAACGAATTCCTCATCGGTGCATGCTTCATCCCCTGCGGACTGGGTAACATAAGTTAGTCATCCATCCACTGCTCAAGTTGCACAGCTACTCATTCTGCTACGTCCAGTCGGCGCCCCCATAGCAGGCTGGCTCTCAGACCGCGTGGTCATCGCCTCTCGTACCAAATACGGTACTGACATCTGGCGGCCCGAATCACGTCTTATAGCCGCCCTTCCAGGCGCCATGCTCCCCGTCCCTCTGTCGGTGCTTATATCCGGACTCGTAACACACTTTGTTGACGGCAAGGTCGGGTTGGTACTGAACCTCTTTTGCTTCTTCATGAACGGGATCGGCGTGGACCTGGTACTGACTCCGGCGACAGCATATGCCGTGGATGTTGTCCATGAGAGGAGCGCGGAGGTCATGGCTGCTACTACGTACGTGTCCATGTTTTCTGTGTCTCAGACTGGGTTTTGACTTGGGGACGTATGAAGTGGGTTGAGGGCGATCGTGCTTGCAGCAGCGACGTCAGGGATCTTGCCTTCGATTAAACATATCGGCGTGCTTGCGACTGACGTGATCGCAACTGTTATTGCATGGTCTGCGTTTGTGTAAGTCTTTTTCTATCCTTTGATTATGATTCATTCATCGTTTTTTCATAGGATGATCTGGTTAATCATTCGATACGGTCAGAGAATGCGTGAATGGGTAGATGTTGGTTATCCATTGAAAGATGTGTAGAGTTTTCGATTTTAGAGCGCATTGTTACCGATTGTAAAATAGACTACATACTATGTACCTATGTACCCTGTCGACAGCCAGCTTTGTTTAATTCTAGTACACATAGACATTGAATTTGGCCTTCAAGATGATGCTCAGTCCAAACGGTAAAATGTTCATCAGCTCTGGATTGGAAACCATGCAAGGCCGTTCCAGAATACGAGGGTTATGTGGTATCTGTACATGCACCATCAAGTTCCTGGGCCTTATCAGATAAGAAACCAGGTTATCTGATATGATCCCACCTGATCGCACTATTCCTTGCGAGGATCGCTTTGTTTACCCGCTAAGCTTTCTCCGGAAGGAATTATCTCAAAAGATCACTATAAATAGACATAGCAAACTATATATAGGACTTCCATACTATGATCTGTTATGATCTATAATTAAACCAAATTCAGGCTCGGCTTTGAGCCGTGCTATGGTCCACCTCGCCAGCCAAATCTTCCTGGTCGACAGCGTTTTGCTTCGCACCCAAGTGCCAGTCTGGCATAAAGAACGAAATAACGAGAGGAATGACGCTCATGACTGTAGCCACGATGAGCATGATTTTCATGACATCTCCGTAAGCTGGAATGGAAAATGTCAGCCATAGATGTTAGTGCGCAGTGATGAATATTGTTGTACCTGAGATAGCACCTTCTCGGATCTCCGTACCGCGTGCATAAGTAGTCACAGTCGTGATGGAGGAATACAGCGCATCACGCTCGTCCTGTGAAATGTTCGGGAGGTATTTCAACAATTTTCCAGGCATCAGGTTCGTCCAGATTGCACCAGCTGACCAGATCAGTCACAGTGATACACTTCGCGGTAGAACTACTTACCGACCGAGTTTCCAATTGCTCCCCCGATTTCTGTGAGCAGCAGTACCATGGCAGTGACGGTGGCGACGTCCTTGTGGGACACAGACGCCTGAGCAGCTGTCTGAATGGTGATGGCAGACATGCCACCACCCATACTCTGGATAATTTGGGTCCAAACAATTTCAACATCGGAGCCGTTTGCACCACGAGAGTGGATCATGAGACCAACCCCACTGTCAGAGAAAGTGGGTCAGTGGTTGGAGTGAGGCTGTCATTGGGGAGTAGGTACTCACAGTAGTCGAATGGCGAGCCCAACGACTAGGAGAAGCTTTGGGACAATGTATAAACTGAGAACATGAGACGTGGACATGCATACCTTGTACCGATGCATGAACCTCATGGCCAGACCGCACAGGATACCGAAGAACGTCAGGCCTACGGATTGTGTTTGAATGAAGTAAGTAGCATTGATGAGAGACCTGCAGAGGCTTATTAGATTTGCACATTTCGAAGAAGCGTATACCGACCATGGTTTGACGACGATGACGAAGGAATACAAATAGACATAAGTAAGATAGAACGAAATCTAGGACAGAGAATGAGCGGAGAAACAGGTTGCATGAGGATGGACGTGCATAATCAAAGAAACCAATTAAACTTGCGCCGACGACGGTGAAGTTTGTGATAAACCTCTTTGGAACCACGGGATACTTTGCAAATTTAAATTCCCAAGGTCCTACAGCAGGGAAGAGGACGCAGCCGATGACAAGCATTGCAATCATAGACGCTAAAGGTGTTCAGAAACGTCACATCGACAGTAGACTTAGCCTCACGATTGTTCCATCCTCCCGAGGCGTTCTCGGCAAGAGTCAAAGGAAGCAGGATAAGGGCGACACTGGTGCCGATGAGCACCAACCCTACAACATCCAGTTGGGAAATGACTTCGAGGGTCTGCTGTGGGAGGGATTTATCGGACTAGAGAGGAAAGAAGTTAGCAAGGGGATAAAAAACTATGTCATTACTAACCTTGGGTTTTTCCGGGACCAATCCCAACCGTTTGGCCTTTCGCTCAGCCCAGACAAGCGTGATAATAAGTGGCGACAGAGACGCGGGAACGAGAATCGCAAACATCCCATCTATTATCAGTCGACCCGGGAACAGATAGACACAACAAAAGCCGACTTACATCCCCAGCGCCAGCCGGCATGCTCGAGTACTTGGGTGCTCACGTTGCTTCCAATGAAAGCATTGACAATGAACGGCAGGGAGGTCATTCCTACAGCAAAGCCACGCCATTGGAGGGTAGTGATGTCGGCTATAATGATGGATGTGAGGAGTTGTAAACCTGTGTACCCGCTACGGGTGCTGTTAGTGCCGTTGGACACATACGGATAAATTGGAAGACAAACACTGCGTATAGGACGATCCCTCCTGCAACGGTCTGGATATTTTGAGCCGAGGCAATGACGATGTACCCTAAGAGATTCTATGTCGAAACAAACCAGAAGACGGTTTCGCTAAAATACGTACCAACGACGTAGAACACCACTAGTCACGACGTGAGAAGAGAATCATGCCAGGGGTTCTGTAATCAACTCACAGACGAAGACGTAGGCAAATCCTCGGGACGAAACATCCGCTACTTTTGCAATAACGGGCTTACCACATGCGACTTGAAAGATATTCAGTATTCACCAGATTGCAGAAAAGAGAGAGAGCCTAACTGATGATAGATTGAGCAGTCTGGATGGTGCTGATCAAACTGTGATCCTTGAGAGCCGAGGCCGCGAACGTCAAGTACGAGTACGTAGTTTGCCCATCGAGGGAGTAGATATACGAAGCCAAGCCAATACTGGGCATCAAAGAATCAACCCATAAAATTCTTGGCAAGGGTCGCAGGGACCTACCCGATGAAGAGGCACCACCTCGAGTATTTGCCATACACCTTGTGGGTAGCCTTAACGGCTTCGACACCAGTATGAGCTGCGACATCAGGATCATCACGAACAACATGATCGTCGCTGGCGACGCTCTTGCGAGAGGTATCAAGCTCAGTCATTGGGGGCAGGGATGAGAAAAGAAGAGCATGGTTGCGGTCAAGCTTTTATGCCGTCAAAACGGCTATTAATATTCGGTTCATAGGGTGGAAGAGGTATCAGACTGGTGGTGCCTTATCAGATAAGACTAGATCCGACTGCGGACGGGCTCCGGTCATCAAATTGAAAAAATGATAAACTGATTATTCTGAGTGCGCACTTGTCAGATCTAATCCGTGGAGGTCTGTAGGGAGCGGTGGGTCTAGAGAGTACCGGTGTCCGTGCGGACCTCGCGCAAAAGAGAGGAATCAACGTCTCTACCCAAAAAAGAGTGCAAAAGCACTTACCTGAGCTGTCACCGCGTTTTGGTTTTGGATGAGCACACAAACCCAAGTAGAAATGATTAAAAAAAGGGAAGCAAAGCTAAATAATATTGCTGATCGTTTTAGAGCCTACAGGATTGCGGTTGGTATCTTGCAGCGAAAATAAACGGGTGTATACAAAATTGAATGGTGGGGAAGAACAAAGAAGAAAGTATGTGCCAAACTAAACCTGCGCTGTCGGGGGTAGCGCCTCTAGGCGAGGAGCGTACTGCCTCACCATGCGCACCTGCCCTCCAGGAAGCCCTAGTCTGATTGGGGGCGACGTAACGTACAACGATGGGTTCACCCGTGGAGACTCCTTCGGTGTACGAGGCGCAACACTAGAAGTGGGAGAAGTCCGCGCAGAATGTGACATGCTTTGGGCCAAGACAATGTCCGTTACCCTTCGTCCATATCGCTGCTGTCCTTGCATCGCGCTAGGTGCCTCTTCCTCTTCCTCCTCCTCCTCTTCGTCATCATCTTCATCTATAGCATCCTAAGAACACGTTCACGTCAGAAAAAGGAGAATCCAAACCCAAAACGGATAAAAATTACCGGGTCAAAATCTTCCATTTGTCTGTCTTCTTCCTCTTCGTCCTCGTCACCTTCACCGTCATAGTCGCCATTTATCCACCTTCCCCGCCAGTCGACCATATCCAGCTCTTCTGGACTTTCTGGACGCATTCGCAGCCACTTCATACGCGGCCCACACTTTGCCCGCTCGCTAACCTTGAACCCATAGATTTTAGGCACGTAAACGCTCCCTTCTGCCCGCTTCTGCCCACCATGAGGATTGGGGTTCACAAACGCCGGTACACTCGAGCCATTGCTGCTTTTGGGTGACGCCGAAGAGCTCCCGGACGACATAATGGGTTTGTAGAAGGGTGCAGGGGCAAGTTCTCGGTAGCTTTGGAAGAAGAGATGCGCGAAGGTTGTTCCAAAGAAGGCACCTGAGATAAGAACACGATTAGTTACAATCCGTAACTTTAACTCAAGGACGAATGTAGCACACCATCGACGCCTTGGAACCGGCTACTCGGGGGTACGTAGATATCGTTGCAGTTGGGACAGAAAAGCTTGACTGTGTCGAGACCAGGCGTATCTGACCGTCCACACGGCACGACGTTCATTGACCGGCAGTAAACGCGCGGACACGTCCCAAAAGTGTTGTTTTCATACTTGTCGATCTATTCGGGAAGACAACAGAAAGTTAATCATCGCGCGATCCCTCCGTGAAGAGGCTCTATCGTACCATCGCTTGCAGCCCGGCGCGAGTCAGGATATACCGCTGATGAACAAGTCCGTACAACATCTCGGCGGATGACTCTACAATCGATACATCGGGAATTTTAGTAGCGTCCTCGTCTGTTTCGTCGTCAGCTCCGGGGGGAAAAACCGGACGCAGCCTGACGACGCACCTGGTTCTACATCGAGGACCATCTCCATTGCCTCCTTCCAGAACGGCACCATCGCATTCAGGCCCGTCAAGTTGAAGTCATCCTCTATAAAGTCCTCGGTAACTTCGCAGAAAAACTCGTGGCCCGGTAGGGAGCAGAACCAACTGATCCAAGTGACTGTTGAAGTAGGTGTTGACGAAGCTGTAAGTGAATCATAACAAAAAAGTAGCCATTAAGATTTCAAACTATTATCATTGGAATGGTAATGCCAATGGGAGGGAGTGGTGGGACAAGAATAGAGGAAGGAATACTCACTGTAGCCGTCCTCTTGGTCGTCGACTTCTTCCATGATTTCGTCACCCTCGCCGGTGCCGTCTTCTTCTTCTTCTAGCTCTGCATCCGCTGGTAGGGTGTCCACTTGTATCGGGTTCCGAGGCATCTAGCAGGAGAGCGAACGAACGTTTGCGGGACAAGGGCACGACGGCTGTGAGTGGGAACGAGGTATTGAAACTCCGATCAGGCAAATTCCCGCTCGGTGCTCAATGGTGGTGCTTTTTTGTTCTCATGCAGCCAATCCAGTGCTGGTGTATACTGTACCCAGACGGTGCTCGTGGGCTAGGATGCTCTCCACGTTGACCGCAAGCCATCCTTTCTGTTCCACAAGGGTGTGGCTGTCGCTTATCAGTGCGAGAGAATCTATACATTCTGATTTGCCTGATATCGTTTCTAGTGTTTAATCTTTCCTCGACAGATTCTGAGTTGGGTTTCCGCGGATGTTGAGCACGGCTTGAAATAGCTTCTTAGGGTTACCGGAGCGAAAGGACTAGGATTCCCCCGGCCCGGAGGGGGTCAAGTTGTTGATGAACCCTAAAGTACTCAATAATGAGGTATCGGCTACCTCAGAAGCTTAGGTTCGAACCTAAGAGATTGATAGGGTACATAATTGCCGACCCATCAAACGTAGGAACTTGATGAGAATAATCTATTAAATACAGAAGGAAACGCAAGGAAATGGGACTCAGTTTCAAATCAGTTTCCAGTTTGTTTGAGTAGACCTAGACTCTAGTTCAGTAGCGGGAGACGTTATCTTAGGTTCAACACACCCAAATAACGTGAACCCGCAAAGTAGCTGCTTCAGGGTCTGCGGTGAATTGTCAAAAACTATTCCTCCGGTTATAATTATCAGGGCTGGGCTCTGGAGAAGTGATCAATCTTCGCGAGATTTAGCCGCCGGAGCACTCAATGCTGGGACTAGAACAGTGTTCTTGAAATATTGAAGTACAGTATCAAAGCAAAGACGGTGCGAGAGCATCCATTTATTTATATTCTCCCACCTCCGTCTGTCACCCACAATAATTAATGTTCTCTAACGAACCGTGGCGTCATTCGCCAAGCTATTATATGTCCAGATTCTCATAGAGTGAAATTGACACACGTCTATTTCCCTGTTCCACGCAGAAATATCAATCGAACCGGAAGCGATTCCCACCCACAAGATGATACCGGGTCCAATTCCCCACGGGAAGCGCAGGAAAATTTCTCCTTCATACAATTGACCTTTCATCGAGATATGTCGGGTCTCAATACTCCCTTGTGCTCGAATAGCCATATAGGACACATTTCTCAAGTACCTGGGCTGCAGACGGATTTTTACGGGAAATAGATAGCCTGCTAGGTGTTTTTTTGTTCTTTTACGACGGCCTTGGACCACTGAATGCCCTATCGCCAGCCGACGTGGATTGTGGTGTAGTTTCATGTTCAATAACCATTATCCTGAAGCTTCTTGTATCAGCGACGCGTTACTCGGTGTTAGTTGGTCCACCAATCTATTATCGTGAAGCCTCTCGTATCAGCGCTCGCAGAATCGTACGACAAGTAATGGCCTTGGCGCTGACTTAGCACCTGGGAGAGCGAACGAGTTAGTCCTATAGCGGGTAGACATTGCCCGACATAACTCACCCACGCATCCGGCCATAGTGGCCGGAACCGAGGACTTTGATCCTTTGCCACTGAATGAAGCTGAATCATCTTCATATCGATGGGAATCGGCGCGAGTTATTTAATGACAGAAGTATACGTGAGTGACATCAGGCCCTGGAGGAACGGGTGCACTAGACGCCGTCCAGGCATTCAATTATGAGAGAAAGCAGTATGGCATTCAAGGATCAAAAGAACACATCGTCTGTTCCGATACATTGTGGGAAAGCAAAGCCGGACCAACGATAACGAGTAAGAGCAGCTGAGCGGTCACCCAGCTAGCCAAGACATACCGGACTTTGGCGAAAGGTCTCAGGGCCTTTACCTCTGCGGCAAAAGTACTTATGGTTGACAAACACCCACAGTACCCATCAGAGAGGCCCTGCAGGGTCGAACAGGCGTCATACGAAACGCTCGGTGTCTTTCTTTGCAGGACATGAAAAGTAGCTAGGAACGCCATCGCAAGCGAATTTGCGGCGAAGGTGCCCACAGGAAAGGATGGCAGTAAGGGGTTGAGGTGCGTCGATAGAACGTAGCGGGAGAGGGCGCCGGGAAAAGCGAAGAGCAAGGCCGAAGTGGCCTGATGTCTGAAATCGGGGTCGAGCCGGAAGTATAACGGGATCGCGGCAGCGTAGGTGAGGATGCATACGGCAGACACGGAGTACCGGACTATGAACGTGGGGGGTGAAACCCGCGGCAGGTGGGGCGCCACCAGCTGTGCGATCGAGCTCCCCAAGGACAGCGAGGCGAGCGAGATGGAGAGCGTGAACACAGTCTTGTTGAGGCCGTCGATGAACTGGCGACATTCAGTACAGGTATTCGGCAGACAGAGCAACGCACATCACGGAAGCCGCCTCTGCGGTAGTCTGGCGCGTTCAGCCACGACTCGAAGATGTCGACTTGCCAGCTGGAGAAGGTGGTCAGCGAGCCACAGAAGCCTTCTGACAGTCAGAATGGAAGCTTGGCGAGCACAGCTGGGGCCCACCTGTGGTCACTGCGGTATACAGTGGTCCATAACTACCAAGGCAATGAGCCACGAAAGGCAAATTTAGATCAGAGATAACACACAATTGGCCAAAGGGTGCCTTCAGATGGACAGCAAACCCCATAATGAGGCAGCCGACGGCTTGAGGGTACGCCAGTGGAAAGATGCTCTGGCCATCATACGTCGCGAGAGCCTCCAATCCGAGTCTCGCAAGGAGGCCAAAGAGGGACGCCGGGATAAGGAGGGCCAGGACATGGATTGAATACGGGTGGTATACCTTGGACACCGGGATGCCCTCGTGGCTGTCAGGTGGGCGGTCTATCGAGGCAATGGACGGCACTGGCGACAACACTCTGGGAGTCTTGTTCCCAGCCTCAGCCATGGCAATACGTCGAAGTAGACACTCGGCACACGGCCCGGTATTCGGCTGCAATGTTGTTCTTAGCGGCGCCCACCACAGAAAACATACCAATCACCCAATCAGCTCAATTGCACATGCGTTCGAAGGCGACTCGACATGCGAATATTGATCCCAGATGCACCTTTATGAAACACTGAATTAATCACCCTCGAACATGCCTTTTGCATCTCCGCGAGTGCACTCAAGATCGAAGAAAAGGTCTGATCCAAGGTACCAAGCTCCTGGGCCGTAACATTTTCTGGACGGGATCTGCAATGCCTCATGTCAATCTCCATCCCGTGCACGCTACGCTTCTCCACCGTGGAACGACAAAAAGGTTGTTTTTTCCCGTTTAAAATATACATCAGAAAATGTCAGAAGAAAGCGAAGCCCAGCGACGACGATCCGTCACGAGCATTATAATCCTCACGGTTCCTTCTCGGTCCTCGCCATTAGGGCACAGCCCACTCTGGGATGCTCCTTGGTATTTCAAGAGGACCTGGGTGTAAGATGAAAGCCGGTTATTTCAAGAATGGCTTGGCTAAATAACGGCACCTTAGGGCAGGCCAGGGACGGGGCCCGAGGTTGATCTGATGACATTCGGCGATTACGTGGGGCAAAAGTGACACCCATGCGCGTTCGGCGATCTTTTGTGAGGGCTGCCCTTCAATTTGGCCTGTCGCTTTCGAGCGTCCCGTTGAGCCGAACCACACCTTTATCTTTCTCCACACGTCCTGTACATATCCCTGACCGTCGCTCCTTATGCCCCCCCACTCTGCTCTCCCCGATTTTTATTATTTTATATTTGCTGCCTACGAGCCCACTCTATGCATCCTGGGTTTCTTTGGCGCATTGGCGTATGTACCCAATATCGTTCTCTTGCTGGTTTCTGACTCGAATTTGCAGAGATCCGAAGAGCGTGAGCTGCATTCTTGTCTGCTGTCTGTGATGGTCCACTCAGAGAGCTCACCATCTAGACCCATGACGGTCAGGCGGCGTGGCCCTCAGACTCGCCACCGCCAGACGTCCTACCGCGCGCCAGTCTCGTCACCGTCATCCAGCTAGCCCACGTTTGTGCCCTCGTCGGCGTCATCAACTTCTTCCTTCTCTCTGCCGTCCGGAAGCACCTCCATGCCCTCCCGGCTCTCCAGGAAAAGTTCACCTTCGCCCTCCTCTGCCCGTTATTAATCGGTGACTTGATGCACCTCTACCTAACCCTCTGGTCTCTCGGCGACCAGAAGTGGGACATCTGGAATTGGAGCCCCATGTTATGGGCCACAATAGGCCTTGGCATGACTCTGCTCATTCCTCGCATTTGTTGGCATCTGGGAATTGGCCGCTATGTTGACGCCAGGGATGGAAATTTCCCAAAGATTTTTCAGAAGTAGCGAAGGTTATCGTGAGTTCTTCCTTCCTCTGCCTTACATCCCCACAACTCACCTTTCTCAGCTTCCGCCTCCTTCATCGCTGCGGTTTCGCCTGCCGCAGTGCCGATGATGATACATCGTATCATTAGTACAGGCTAGTAATACTCTGTCGAGATACATGTTAAATCATTCGCTGCGAGACCGTTTACTACTATATAGGATATCCAAGGGGAAAACATGTAATGATGTAAAAGATAACAATTCATAACGCGAGAAAGAATCCTTAAAATCGTAAGTCGTCCGACTCTGCGTTCAGTACGGAGCATTGACAATGTTCGAATGTCCTCGCGCACTGAGGACTTGTCCGGATAATGACGACCGAGTAGGCTTTCTCAGGCTCTTCTTGTTCACAGCTAGCACGTTATTCTGCAACGCCACAATCTAAAATAAATCAAATCAGAACGCCACACACATGCACTGAAACAAATCCGGTCCTTACAATCTCCTTATCGTCGCCGAACTTAAAGTTGTCCTGCACGACCAAGTCTTCGTACTTCTTGATTTCGTATCTATCCAGCATGCCTTTCTTGACTTTGGCAAAGTCCCATGCCACGATGTATTGTCCAGTCGAGGTCACGATCGCGTTCTCGGACTGTCCTTCGCCTTGGTTAAACCTATATCCCACAACCCTGTCAGTTATGCCGATACGAACAAGCGGAACACGCCTACCTTGCTGGCGTGAACGAAACGTCATGGTTCATATAGGCCACATGCTCGCCCCTCAGCTGGAGCCGTCTAGGAATCGGCTTGGAGGTTGCGGGGAAGCTCCGGTCAAAGCCGAGGCTACCCTGCCATTTCCCCTCCCCGATAAGCGTATCAATTAACAGCAAATATGTCTTCGTCGTCGCCACAATCCACCGTCCATCGGCCGTCACATCAATACCAAGGATGGGGTCACCAAGCGGAGGCAGTGCCGTCTTCGCATTCTTCCCGATCGAATCAAACAGCCGTATATCACCCTTCTCGCTTGCAACCGCGATCTTCCCTGCCGCCGTCGTGGTAACGCTTGAGAACTTGTTCTTCCCCGCATACTGCTTGAATTGACTGTCGACCAACTTTTTGCCAGAGACTCGAGGATCGATGCGGAACAGCGAATTATGCGACGCGCCCACAAGTGTTTGTTCGTGTGTAGTCTGGGCAAATTTGCTTTCGGGGGCGATGTGGGAAACTGTGACGTCGTCATGAACCTTCCACTCCTCTACAACCTTACCGCGTTCAATGTCCATGTTGTACAAGGAATTCGGGTCCGCGGGGTTCATCAGAATCATCTTCGTGTCTTGTTCGTGAAGCATAACCTTCGAGATCATCAGACATGTGAACAGGCATACAAAAATATCACTTACATTCTTAGGTGTAAACGCCTTGCCATCTGTGGTACTGATGTTGCCAATCGATAGATGATATTTGACGTTGTGGTCCGCTGTATGATTGAAGACCCCAATCTTGTTGCCTCGTAGGACATACGAACGGTCCCCTTTGTATCCAACCATGAGCATCGAGTTCTTCTCGCCGGGAAGCTCAGAAGGTACATCGTCCTCTTCTTCTTCGCCTTCAGAACCATAGTCTAGAGGGATGATAAGTAAACCTATACAGCGGACGATAAGAGTAACAAGCCGAACCGTCTTCTGGCTCTAATTCAGACAACACCTCGCCCTCTTCGTCTTCTTCATCTTCGACATCGTTCATGACGACGTCCTCATTGGCACTAAATATATACCTTTGATCTTCCGCCTATATATGACATGAAAAAGACAATACAATTCAGCACTTGCAAGTTTCGCACCTTCTGTTTTGAGAATGGACTTTGAAACTTAGCCTCCCAGAGAGCCTGAAGGAATGCTTGGAAGAACGAATTGTACAACTCCTGATCTGGGGGGAACTTGACCAGCCAACTCGAGGACTCCTCGCCGTCCCAGTGATTCCAAGTAAGAGAAAACATCTTCGTAGATGATCTATGGTTCATATCTGCGGATATTTCGTGAGCGAGGAGAATGTCGTCGTCTGTCTTGGCCGTTAACCAAAACTTGTATTGGCCTTTGCGTTGGATGATTTCGGCAATCACGATTCCCTGATTAAAGAATACCCCGATATTACCATCATCTTGGACTTCGTCAGGACACCACAACCATAGTTCAGCCTCAGAAGAGAAAATCGTCGTGGTAGGCTCTTTGTTGACGGCATCAGCCTTGGCTTTGCCCCTAGCAACTGCCTGGGAAGCAACGGATGTGGGGGTCGCAGGGGGGTCGTTGTGTGTCTCACGCGTCTTTGAAGTAGGCGCCTTCGACTGTGGCCTGTACAAGGTGAGATTATATCTACAGACAACAGAAGTGTTTGAGAGCTTACTTCCATATGAACTCCTCTAGTTCCTTCTCTGAGATGTTGTCCCCGTTGGCTCTATACTTCCGCTCATACATGGCTCGATACATGCATGTCTCAAAGAACACCTTCATCGGAGCATTCGTGTTCGTAGCCACATATTCGTAAAACTCATCCACGTCTCCTTCGAGATCCCGCCAGATAAACGTAGGTTCGCCATCGGTCTCTCCCGAGCGAAACTCTAGTTCATCTCCGATCAGAAAAGAGCGTTCTTCATCAGCTGGAACAGTGGAGATTCAGTTTGTTAGGAGCAAAGACACGGCCAGAATGACGCACTTTCGTCTTCATCTTCTAATAGCTCCTGATCTCCCTCTTCATACACCCTAGTGATCACTAGATGGAAATTATGCTCAGCACTTGGAATGCGACGAATGGTTGCCATGGCATCATTGTATCTGTCCGAGTCTTGATTAAAAACAGAGAGCACCAGGATTAGGTTTCGACTCTTACATGCATTCACGAGATGAGCGTATGTTGCCTGGTCGGATGAGATAGAGTTGACCTGACGAGATCTTCACGACTATGATGGATTGTTTGTGATACCATAGAGGCAAAATATTTTTGACGAACCTTCAGCAGCATTGGGATCCTCTACAAGATTTCAGAGTCAGTGGCCCGTAATCAATTATGCAGTTTGATGGAATGCATACGCCAGACTCGTCCCAGTACTAGGAAACGATATCAGTGACAGTTAATCCAGATAAATCACGATACGTACGATTCTTGAAGAGATTCATAGCTGAAGAATATGAGGAGATGGTGGTTAAAGGTAAAGGTGGAGAAACTGACTTCACGAGTGTGACAAAATCACGAGGGCCGAGTCACGCATTTTAACCATTTTCGGCTGGTTTGTATATTAGGTTGGCAACCTTGTTCTTTGAAATTCTTTTTCGTACTGTTGACCGCCGACGCGTCGTGATGTCTGCTTCGCCTTCATCTCACCTATCTACGTCTCCTCCTCCCCCCTTCTCGAGTATGTTGCTATCCTGTTTATCCTGTTTGTGTAACTAACTTGCCACAACCAGACGACCCCGCCACCCCAGACTCTACCCTCCGTGCAAGAAACGTCTCTTCCCAGAATGAGGTAAGAGGATACTTGCTGAAACTTTCTGTCTCTGAATGATTCTGGCGAGGCAGCCTCAAAATGCCCCTTCGTTTTCTACTGCTTTCTCCGACTCTGGCATAAGCAGTCGACTCACGCGAGAAGCTTCACGCTCATCCTTTCACATGGGGACTCCCACTAGAAGGGTCTTGGTTCGCTCTGACCCAGCGCTTTTGACATGTTTCGATCCTGCAGACAAAGAGCTATATAATCTCTGGGCACCAAAGAAATGATGTGTATGTCTAGATTACTGGTTCTCGGCGACTCAAGTTAGTTTCTGTGTCTTAGAACATCCAATGGATTGACTTGTATCCATTCAAACAGCTCAAACAAGGTATATGACCTCAGTTCTACCTACGTGGGAGTACGTGCTATTTGTGCACCTACGACGGACCATCCACGGAGAATCCCAGCGTGCCATCAACATTCTTTCATTTTCTCAGAAGCCGCAGCGTCTGAGTTAAAGAAGGTGGCATCTCCATCATCTAAGGGCTAGACTGCAGCTTGTCCCGGCCTGGACCTCCTCGTCTTCCTCGACAATAGGCGGACTTTTGGGTATAGACACAATAGATATCAGGCCAGACAGTGTCTCCTGCTCTGTGGCGGGCTTCAATTTAAACGCCTCTTCCGCTGTTGGCAGAGAATGTCTCCGCGGGTGAAACAGAGCCTCCTCCGCCGCCTCCAGACTCAAATTCATCTCTGAGGATGTAGAGGTAGAGGCGGTAGAAGGAGAATAATCGACGCTCGCACGCCTCAGTCTTTTGGCCCCACGTGTGAATTTTTCCTTCCACTGTTCGCCTTCTTGCAAAGACCGCTCCGCTGCGTGATAACAGTTAGGACAACACGCTCGCAATGGCACGGTGGCGACAGGTTTTCCGGTATGATCTGTCATTGGAAGCGATGCCGTGCGAGTGAGCGCCGCGGGTATTGTGTGAGGAATAATGGGAGAGGATTGAGTCGACGCTGACCGTCGTTCGCGATGCACAAGACAGGGCGATAGAGGCTCCGTATGTGTGCAATGAGGCAACGGCGGAGCTTTGGTCAGGAAACTAACACGCCTTTTAGAACCTGATCTACCATGCTGAATATTATAAAACGGACCTCGGTAAAGGAACTTTGAGCGTTATGTGTTCTCTATCGTCGGACGATGAGATACTGTTGCTCTCATTTGTTCCGTTGCCCCGATTATGTGGCGAAGCTTTACGCTTCCACCAGGGCAGAATATATGATTTAATGACCAACAGGCCCGGCTTTTTGGATGGACACTGGGGAATGAGAACGCATTCGTCGTCAAAACGAACGCTGCGCTCAATGATAGTTGTAGATGAGGATGCTGTCGTCGACATCGTCTAAATCGAAGGGGATGGGAGGATGTGAAACCAAACAGAAATAAAGAAGTCATGGGAGACTAAAGTGGATATCATTCTGCGATCATGGGTTGCCGGCCTCGCCTACCATGGTCTGCGGTCTAGCCCCATATGGCTACCGTGCCGTTCTCCTCGAGCCAATCCCTCACTCCCTATCGTACTGGCCGCCATTTCTCTAGTAGTATTTCTCTACACTACGAAGCTTCTC
Source organism: Armillaria luteobubalina (assembly GCA_030435615.1). Classification (NCBI taxonomy): domain Eukaryota; kingdom Fungi; phylum Basidiomycota; class Agaricomycetes; order Agaricales; family Physalacriaceae; genus Armillaria; species Armillaria luteobubalina. The sequence continues at coordinate 165,228 of JAUEPU010000068.1, forward strand.
AAGGGTTATTGAGCGGTGTTAGTGGCTCGGCATTTCATACTAACGCAATTGATCACTATTTCTTCGTGTATCGGCTCCGGTTCGAGTCCCCGGGCCGGACCTAACAGGAGGCCCTTTGTTCCGAGTTCAAGATAGGACAGCTCTCTCCTTCTTCAAGTAAGGTGCGGAACAAGCGCCACTCAAGAGTAACAGGCAACTTCTTGGCTTTTCGCGACCCTTCAAGTTTGCTGAAATATCCGTCATCCGAGGCCTCCTCTATCTATCTCCGTCGATCTTCTTTCTGCTACGCCACAAAACAATATAACGCAAAGTGAGATCACAGCAAGGTACTCCCTTGTGCTAACATAACGTACGCACGGCTAAAATCAGTGCCAATTTTTCATATCCGAAACCAGAGCAATACATGTCTTCCTTTGAGTGTAATACATTCTGGACGTCACTGCTCCCATGCCTACGTCGTCTGCATTGAAAAGCGATTCACGGGCCACAAGAGCCATGGGAACCAAAGGTGTGCGCTTCCTTCGATCATTTCCAATGCAACGTTAACTCGATCGTTCACTGTAAAAAATAGAAAGTTCGGTAATGAATACACGATGTTCCGATTTAACTCAGCCCATATACTTACCAGTCATTTTGTCCGCCCTAAATCTCGTGCCTGAAGGCCTTCGACATCTCTCTGATTCTCCTGGAAATTTTTCGTGCAACCTGCCGCAGAACGTCACCTTCTTAGTGAGCTCATTCTAACTGTATGCCATCATTGACATAGATGTATGACAGGGCGGCCTGAAACATTTCCAAAACATGCAAGACGTCTTGATAGGTGAAAGGGAATCGACGGCTGGGCTTTGATTGAGGTAGACATGAACAGCGGCGTGGTAATGTTGTTGCTTTTTCACGGTAACGACAGAATAAAAGAACTAAAAGGCATATACTATGTACTTATGGATACATGGTCGTGAACTAAAGATTATGATACAGTGACGCATTCCAGAGCAGTCAAGAAGAGTAAGATAACATGATCATAAGCAGCTAGAAGAGTAAGATAAATAAATACCACAGCCCAAAGATAAATGATTCTGGTTATATCCAGCCAGCTGGTGAGCGACGACTACTTGTTGACGTGGACTCGCGAGTGCGACTCTTCGTCCAAGACTGAGGCGTAGGTGGGGAGCGGAAACCAACTCCACCGTCAGATAAACTCTTCTCGGTGTCATGCGCCGTCCCTGTCCCTGTTCCAGGTCGTTGCATTTCACGCCCAGTACGCTCGAGGAGGTTACTGTGCACCGATGCACACATGCTGTGTACGGATGGCGCAACGGTAGCAAGACGGCGGATCTCCTCCGCACAGAGTGCCTGAAGACCTGTCAGCCCGAGGAACGTAGCTTCATCTCGCAGGTCTAATAGGGCACCAATGTCGAGACGAGGGAGACGAGAGTATTGGGGATGGCAACGAAGATACGCGAGGATATGAGGATATCTGCAGAAATTGTTTCAGAACACCAACATAAACGGAGATCAAACAGTTAGGACTTACGGTTCGCTTGGCCGGTCAAGGAACACATGAAGATAGAAAGGACTGTGTGAAAAGCCCGTGGGGGCCAATTGCAAAGGGGTTTGACATGCTTGCATGTCGTCACTATTTGTTGAGTAGATAGATGATGCATCGGACATGTTTCGTGTGCGGGGGAACAAGCCCGCTAAAAAATCAGACAAATGTGAAGATTGGGACGTGAGGGTATCAAATGTCGTTTTGTGGGTATGTGTGCATGTTTCAAGGGTAACAATGACTTTCGACCGGTCAACGGTAGAAGTCGGCGCGTCAGAAAGAAGGATGGCGCGAAAGGGAGGTGGTGGAAATGAATCAGAACTAGCAGTATATGACGGCGCTTTAGCTGGCTGCGAATGGGAAATTGTAGGGCATGGCGGCAGAGCTCGCGTCGGTCTCGGTGGTGCCGCTCGAATGCGCTCATCGTCATCGTAATCCGAGTCGAGAAGTTCACCCTCTTCGTCAGATTCCAGCTCAAACGGCAATGGAGGTGGTGGTGGGGGAAGCGGCCTATCAATATCCTCTGGCTTCTCGTCGAGGATGTAGCCATGGTAAGTCTCCTCTGTAGGTGAGCTGTCTTCATATGTCAGACGCACACCCGAGTCCTTCAATGCCTCGTCGGGTGTCCGAACGATTGTCGCACCTGTGCCCAGCGAACCATATCTGGGCGACATTATTTCTATGGAACGAGAGGACTTGTGCCGGGCAGCCTGGGTGACAGAAACGGAGGATGAGCTACGAGAGAGCCAGTTCATGGTGCTCGAGAGTGAGGGGGCAATGGAGGACTTTTTGCTATGGCCGGTCGAGTGCTGGGAGCGAGGTAAGGAACGAGTAGAGGAGAACATAGTGGTGAGGGCCCAAGAAAGACGTGCAGAACAAACAAGGAATGAACAACTAATAAAAATGAGGGTACAATGAGGGCGGCGCACTGCAGCCGCCTTGCCTCTTATCTTCTTTCCGACCAGGGCCAGTCCTTTGTTCTGGTCTATTGTCTACTTTCGGCAGGCGGCTGCCGGCCGCAGCTAACAGGGGTAAACAGTTGCCATCAATTGCGCATTTTGCCCTTGGTATCATTGCTACAACCACTGGAAGGAAATTGGATACGCAGTAGAGCAGGAGTACGTATGTCACAAAAATTACAGATATTTGAGGCATCCATTGCTAGGAGAATACGCCCCAGTCGTTCACAATTGTCTGCCGGAAATTCCCGGCCTTTGTTCCGGATGTAACAAAATACTTCGATCACATCAAAATAACTGTGACGATCACCACGATCACCGCTAATTCAGCTCGGTCGCTACTAGACTGAGAACTACTGGCATGTCAAACATACACATCAGACAACATGAAACCGCTTCAAACGCGCTTCCTCGGGTAAAGCCCCCTCCTAATGCTTCCAAGATACCCGTCCCCTTCTTCTACTGCCCTAGCGACGACGGCACCGACGAGAATATACTCATTCTCCTTCATGGCCTAGGGGATACCCACAGGCCCTTTTCAAATCTCGGCCGTCAGCTGAAATTACCGCAGACCGCTATCCTCGCCCTCAGAGCGCCGGACCAGATCCCGTATTTGTACGAGGATGCCTTTCAGTGGTACAATTCATTCGATCTGCTCGGGGAGCTCGTTCGATATCCCAACCCTACCCCCGCACTAGATTTGATGAAACAGGTCCTGCGGCATTTGGTAGACGACTGTGCCTGGCGAGAAGACAGGGTGCATCTTTTAGGATTCGCCCAGGGCGGAAGCGTCGCGGCGGAATTTGGGTTGAAATCTTGGAAGGAACAGAAAGGAAAACTCGGCTCGATAGTGTCTGTAGGCGGTCCACTTCTCTCGTATCCCACGGTAGAGGAACTGTCCCCGACACCTCTATTTGTCGTCCACCGCGCTTCACCAGCCGAGCCATCTTTACCTCGCGATGCCATGGTAGCATTCAGGAGAGCGTATCAGACAGTTGGTGATGAGAAACTAGATGGGAGAAGATCTGGGATGCCATCATCAAAGACCGAGTGGGAACCCATTATGCGCTTTTGGAGTGAAAAGCTGAGAAAAAGGCAAATAGATGGGCTGTACGAAGTAATGAGCGGAATAGCGCCACCATCTTGAGATATGGATGGGAAATCAGAAAGCATCCTCGCGATTCCAGTCGTCCCAAGGACTTCCGTATCTGTCATCTGCAATGTTGACCGTATCTTCATCGGGTGTTCCCTGTTCCCTCAGCTTCCATTCCAGATAATGTACGTATGCGTGGCTATACCATTTCTGATGTACTTTTGAAGTTATCTGACATTAAATTGAAGGAGAGCCTTCAACTGAGGTTGATGAAGGACTGACAGGCGGTCAGGGTTTTGATTGCCGGGTCAAAGCGCGTTACAAATTAGGCTAGGTCATCATCGACAAAAATGCCTTTTCGCCTGTATATCGACAGTCCGGTCTGGATGTTGGCCCGTGCAAGTTGCGTTGCCTGAGGACGTGGTTGTATTTTGAGAGTTCCGACAGACTTGCGTTCCCCACATGACATCTTCGAGAGTTCCGACCTTCTTGCGATTTTTCGCGCAATTTCAGAGTAGACTTGGCTGGAATTGGCTAAAATAAACGTACAAACGACGGCAAGGTGAAAATTTCTCCGCTTTATCTGTTGTCACATCTGGAAGTTGATTGCAGAACAGGAGGTCCAAAGTCCAATCTATAGTCCCTAGGAACAATACCGGTCCCATAAGCAGCAAGCGACCTAGAGCCACGGTAGATATTGATTCTTCAAATACACAATTTCATAGTGCTCAATTGCCCAACAGAGCAAGGTAGACACATTCAATGACGCGTCCTACAAAGGTGCTCAGATACACCCTCCTCCTCAAGGCTCAGCAATAGATCAAACACATTTCCATGAAGCCGACACGGTCCATATGCGCACTGCGTCGTTCGGGAGTACTACCAGCTCCCAAACACGGAGGTAGCAGCAGTCGCCAAGTTTTTGACTGGGACAGATCGCGCGCCCTTTACCTTCGTGCAGGTTGGAAAGCAGCTTGGTTTCAAGCTATAGTATCTCGCAGGTTTTCCACAAGTTAACGGGAGATGCAATGACAGAACATTTGCAGCGCGGTTACAACTACGACGATTTCGGTTTCGACTATGACTATGGCAGCCCTTTTGGTGACGATAGTCCTAAATAGCGACGACGAGGCCGACAATAACAGTATTGGAGACGCAGAAGAAGGGCTCTCAATTGAGGAAATCAGTGATCGACTTGGATTGCGCCAACACCGTCAATGGGAAGCTTGACAGTGGTAGAGCGCACTAGAGGAAGTTTTACTATGAAGATGCTACACGTATGTTCCTACCTTACTTGAATCTTTGCATTTCCTTGAATAACATCTCATACATAGAGCAGAGAGTTGGTAAACCGTGAGTGTTGACTAAACTTTCCATTGCCCTCGCTGATCTTTGTATTCTGAAGTGTGGAATCGAACAGTTTTACCTGTCGTACCACTGATCGCATCTGAGGTGAGGTCACGACAGGCGATGTGTTACATTACACTTGCCACGCTCTGTAAATATCTCAAAGCCGCTCCTCCAGTAATAAAGAAAAGGAACTATTATTTGCCGATCTTGTACATTCTGGCGCTAGCCGAGCACCCCGTTTAGCCTCTGCAGATCAGACGTCGTCCGGAAGGCACTTATCCCAGGACGACCGCCAGAAACACATCAACGATCTTAAGGCAGCCGTTAAGACCACTGTTCAGTTGTCGATTAGGTGGAAAGATGCCGTTAGTTTCTTTCATGTCAGCCAAACCTGCATGCTGACGCCCTCTTTGACCCTGAAGGATTCGTTTCAGTGTATCGGACGTTCCCTGCCCGATGAGAATCGCTCCAGGAAGTGTACGCCGTACATAACCGATGTGGCATCTTGTGCCCCACTGATGTTCGAACTCTAGCTTTTCCAAAATAGTCGAGCACTCCAGTTCCAACCTAACTCGAGACGCTCCTTGAGAAGGTATCTGCCGTGGCGAGGGAAAAGAAGGGTGCCGCCGCCGTAACTGTTTGGCAAACAATTCAGAACGAACTCAACTTATCCAACCTCCAAACTGCTCAACCTGACGAGATGGAGTGGTTGACAGGTGTTGTCAAGAAACATGACATTACCTTCTTTCGCAGTATGTCAGTTACAATTCCTTACTATCTTTTCAGCACAGGGACTGAAGCAGTCCTTTTTAGACTTCTGCCACAATTTCGGAATCACCGGTACGAAAACAGATTCTGGTTTCCATTTATTGAGGTCTTCAACCGGGAGAAGTCTACCATCTCAACACGTGGGGTAGCAAGAAGTTATATCATCATGTGTATGGCGCGTCGTTGACTAAACCCAACCCCTGCATACCCTCAGAAGCCATACGATTTCCGTGACGAAGACAACACGCCCAGGCGCTATGCAGGCTACACCGAGGCAAAATTCAGTGGTGACCCCGCCTTTATTACACAGTTTGTTCACCTCTGTCAATATCGTTAACATCGACCAATGTACCGTCATTTTTGATCACATGAAATCCGGAAAAGAGCGAGAAGCTTGGAAGTTCCACGAAGCCCTCGTGTCTGATATGACGAAAGTCGTTGAAACAAATTTCGACCTTGGACCACTTTCCAAGAGTTTCTCAGAGAACGCCGTGTGCGAAATTCTTGATCAGAAAAGAGATGCATCTGAATCAATGACCCTGGCGTTACTACAAGCCAGCCACGAGCTAAAGCGCTTGTAAGGAGTTTCCGTTATATACAATAGTATTGGAGGTTAACCAAGTTCGCTTCAGTTTGACAAGAGAACAATTCGAAATTTTGACTAAAGAAAGCATCCATCCTAGTCAATCCTCTGGCACTTTCTCTACATGGTCTGTAGTTCCAACTCTCAGCGACGCGGCCGCCCAGGACGCTACTTCTGCGATTGTCGCTCAATGCATCGATCAGGTTGTCCTAGGATCATTGTGCACCAAAGCGGTCATACTACTATTCCTCCCGCGTCCATCTGTCATTGACCTTCTGGATTTCCCCTATGACGTTGACGTTGGAGATTCTCTGAGCACGGACGTCCTGAATAAGCTTATTGCGAAAGATGACAAGGACGAATACATCATGGACCAACGCGTCCTATTGGTTACTGGTCTGCTCCCCGATTGGAGGAGATTTGGAAGGCCTATATAGCGGCACCGCAATTCTCTGCATTCTGCATTGAGACCTTGGAGTTGTTTGCTCAGAAAAACCTGCCGAACATGTTCCAGTTCAATTGGTATCCTTTGGATGCCGCAGATGCTACAATTGCACTCTCATAAATGAAAATTTCACCGCCAATACTCCCTTTCATAGTGTAACAGCAACAGCCGCTGTTCGCACTCATGTAGAGAACCAGCTCACTGCGGTTTTGGCATCTAAGCATGGCAGTGTCAGGTGGGAATCGAGCAAATATGGACGACCTTACACATTGAAGGTATGTTTTCAAGCGCCCCCCTTCGTTTCTGTATTCTTCCTGCTGACACAAAGCCACCCCAGATCTAAAAGCTCGGAAGAATATTTGCCCGCGGTAACGGTACAGGCAGCGGCAGAAGCAGAGTCTTCAGATATTGGCAGCTCTAGGGGATTTAACCGTCCAACGTCAAATATTCGGTGCAGACTTCGATTCGGTGTATGAAGTCATCGCCGGTACGCCAGCTCCGAGTCCTGAACCATCTGTTGTGCCAGCGGTGACAACTAGTCAGTAAAATGTAGCTAAAACTCGGAAACATACTTTAGTAAGCGGTGCAGTTTCGGCAAAGGAACCAAGCCTTTCTCAAGAGAGAATCTTAGTACTTCGTGGACGGGCTGGCTGTCATCTAATCGACATCTAAGATCAAACTACAATGCACAGTATATTTTTCGATGGTGTTCCTTTGACTTTCGGATGTCCGTGCCGGAGGAGGAGGATCCGCGACGTTATGCTATCACACGTGACAATGGCAAGTTGTCCTTAGTTTTCACTACGAATGTCGTCAAGATATTGCTCAATGTCCTGATCAAAATAATGTCTTGAACGCACTCTTCTGCGATGTGGCAGAGCTATTGCTCATCACCATATCTCCTCCACTTCTGTTGATTCTACGTCAGGAAATTATCAGCAGTAACGGCGCTAGCTCTGGTTTCGAAAGCTGGGCGTCGGGGGTCGTCGTACGGGATGGTGCTCGATGCAAACAATACCGCGGCACCACTGTCGGCCTAACAGTGAGTGACGGCTATTTTGCCACTTCAGTTTTGTCCCTCATCCCTCAACCTGCTTTATTGTAGCACGGACCCCTTTGCTGTTCTTCCGAAAACATTCGACATCCAACGTTTGTGTAACATTACGCTTTGGGACTCAAAATCATTCATTTTTACTTTGTAGAACGTTGCAAACGCAAAATCTACTACTCATGAAGCTCCGACCTCCAAAGCGATTCAAAGAGCACATCTAAAAATGCTTCTTCGCGTCGTGGAACCATTTCGGTACTCATTCTTTGAGGGCTTACATTCTTGAGAACATCTACGATTTCCAGGAACTGGAGGCCTGCGTGGATAGGAATTTGATAGGCTCTGACCGGGCTACTTTGGCTTGTTTGCAGCCTTTGGCCGCTGCATTTGGCTTAGAGCTCTACCTCACACAGGTTGAGTATGTTGCGGATGTCTTGGTTGAAGCACAGTTGTGTGACACTGCATATGAAATATTACACAGGATTCGACAGCGACTACGACTGCAAAAACGGAAGCAATAGCCGATGCAATCACCACGCGAGTGAGAGGGACGGTATCATGGCCTATCTCATGGAACAATTCCTTTGTCTTCAACGGCAAGATCGACAGTGGTGAAACAACGAAAAAATTTCGTTTGCGATAATGAATATGTGGGTGATCCGATTGTTTCTCCCTACTGGTAACGGAAGAAGTAATAGCCTTTCAGTACAGGATACTCACCTACAACGTGTACGTCCTCTTCTGGTATCTTTGTTTCATTCCTTGGCCTCTTAGTCTGGTCCAAGACTTTACTCTTAACCATGCCAAAGTGGTCAAATCTTGAAACAACCGTTAGCGACGTCTTTCGCTACGCCGTTACGGGCTTCCAATTCCGGGACTACGAACGAAAAGGAAGAGAAAAACATCTTGATGCTCTCCTTCATGCTTGCACAGCGCTCGAGGTAAAACTAATTGACTCTTTTCGCCATGGGTCATGGCAAGAGATGGAAATCCCGCGCTACAAACACATCGGAGACCATTCAAACAGCTCTCCTGACGGTTATCGACGTTTCATCACTTAGGTGGAATGAAATCGATATTTTTCTTCGATTCGCACGTGTGTGCAAGATTAGAGACTGATGGATCTATCGTCGATTCAACTGCACTTATCTCTATATATGAAGCAATCCCCGCTTCCTAGTGCAAGCTCAAGGATTTGTAATTTCGTCAACAAATTCAAAGCCGCAGTCGCTGCTAAGGGTTTTGTAGCTCTGCCGATCCGTTTTAGCTTTTGAAGTCGGTGAGGACGAACTTCCTTGAGATTACTACGAATGTGGCAAATGAGCTGAGAACCTTCATAGTTGTTAAAGAATAGTGTAGGCAGCAAGATCATGTCATGAAGACTTCTCTTAAGACCCTCAAAGCAGACGAAGTTGACTGGATGTGCAGAGTGACTGCATAGAGATTGCGTGTGTTTTAGCGAAATGTTAGTCTTAAACTCGTTGCTTTCAGACTGTACCTACTGACAACCCATACTCTATTCCCCCAACTACAGTCGAAGTGGTTATGCAGTGGTGTTATGCATCCGTTTGGAAGCCTTTGATAGAGGCCATTCACTCTAGAAAGGCGGAGAATACCGTCACGGCCAATCTGGCGGTAGTTATGTGCGTCCAACATGCCGTTAAGGAGTCTCTTGCATATCTATGCACTCTGTACAACGAGAGTATGTTCCATCCGCCTGGCCTGGACTGCGGCTCTCGTCTAGACGGATCTCTGGGCAATCCATCTGCGATCACAAAATTAGTTGTAATGTTATGCTTCAAATTCGCTCATCCCAAGCAATGACTGTCATCTTCAAACGGAATGGCGGCCGAGAATAGGCTTGGTTTCGAAAGATTTGCGTCTTGCAAATATTACGAGACCCTCGTGCTTAACATGGAGCCTAGCAGATGCGCATCTAGAATTGAAGCCGACATTCAGTATTTTTTCACACGAATGCTATTTAGGAGCTCGTACGTCACAGAAAACAAGATGAATGGGAGCCCGTTGTAGTAACATTGAAGTACTGTGAAGACGATCATCTCGCTAGATTGTACGCCATATTCAATTCCTTTACGATTCCAAACTCTAGAAACTCTATTAGATCCAACCCGGGTTTCATTGCGTCCCTCTAGGAACATCTCGTCAAGGTTGTTGCTCCCGTAACATACGACAAACGTTTCTGTCGCAGCTTCGCTGAGCTCTCTTGGGGACTGTAACTTGGTGTCTGGAGGAAATAATTCACAAGTTTCTTAATAACAGAAGGTCACCTTGGACAGCTGCCACTCCAGTTTCAATTATTACATTGCTCGATTTCGCTTACGATATCGAATGTAGGAATGTCCTCTACCGAGATGTTCTGCGCGAACTCATATCTGGGATTTCCACCGTGCGCGATGAAGATTTGTATGTCAATACCAAACTGGCACCTCTCGTTTTCAGGTCTGTTCAGAAAAGTTTCCTACTGGAACAGAAGGTTCGCGGAATCATCATTAGCTACCTTTTGCACTGATACACCCAGGCTGTTCGCAAGACATTGTGTGCAAGCTCCCTGGGTCGATCTCTGCGGAAATCCCGGTATTCGATGGGGGACTCCTGCATGCCTACAGTGCAAAGACCTTTGGCACTTTTTGTGCCTCACTTCTCAAGAAATCTACCAGTTCATCGGAGTCGACGGCATGCGTAATCAGCTTGAACATCAGCTTCGTCTCATCTGCCTTAAGCATGGCGTGAGCTTTGATATCATTGTAATAGCCGGCAGACTATTCACTCTGCAGGTACCTTATCCAATTTTTTCAATTCAACGTCTCCTGACTATTTGTAGGTCACTAAACAGTCAAGTATGACTGTGCATCATGATGGCAAAGTCGCTCAACAAAAGCAGACTAGTCTGGATATGCTGCCCGCTCTGGGAGACAGAGCTGCACAGCGCCATGCTTTGAGCGAGGCTTTTGATTGGGTATTCGGACAGGGACCATCATGGGAACTGGCACACCACCCGCTGCGCCTGAGGAAAGTTCTTACAAACGAGATATTAATGAACTTGACGCAGAGGCATCGTGTTGAAGAGAGCAAGAGTTCTCTTTAGTTATAGATGCCCGTAAATCTGTGACTGAAATAATTTCATTCAGCCTATCGTTGTTCCTCAATGGACATTGAATATTGAGGTATTGTTCACTGCATCTTTGCGAGCGCCTCAACATTGTTCGACGTACATGTTCTTAAAATGACACGGCGGCATTGGACCTTCATAGAGAAACGGAAGTAACACGGAATCTGAAAGAAGGTATACAGACGAATATTAATACTTGGTTTGATACCCATAGGAAACGAGATTGAGCCAGCGGAGAATCGTCGGTATCACTTTGGCATATTATGATATCATTTTTAGACACAGGTGATCGCTCGACGTTATTATCCAGATTCGACCATGTCGTTCCCACTTCCCATCTTCGCCTTGAACCATGATCACGGCGATCCGCCAGCTGAAGGATTGGTCGTTTACCCAAATCGGAGGTGGCGAAGGTACCAAAGACGGCGAATGGCTGCAAGCAAGTCAATTTCCGACCACCGTTCACGTTGAGCTCTTGAAGCACAAGAAGATACCTGATCCAGTATGATTATCTACATCGTGAGCTTGAAGTCAGTCATCTGATTCTTTGTTTTCAAAGTTCATAGGCCTGCATGAGTGGGATGTACAATGTAAGCAATGAAGATTTGATACTAGAGTTGTGTTAAGACCACTTAGGGATCGGCGAGAGCTTGTGGTCTTTCAAGACCGTCTTTGAAGTGACTACAGACGAACTTAAAGCCCCCAACGCTGACCTTGTATTTGATGGCCTCGACACTTTTGCTAGCGTTTCTTTGGTACGTCTCATTATATTGCGGGTTTTCAAAAATACTGAACAGACCGGGTTGCTTCTAGAACGAGAAGAAGATATTATCGTGAGCATAACACCCTGAAACTGTACTCATAACTCCTTAAGGATAAATCTAGCACGGACAATCAGTTCGCCGCCTACAGAGCGTCTGTGAAGTCTCATCTGAAAGTAGGGCACTAATGCCTTGGTCCTTGACTTCGAGAGTGCCTTCTGCAAGGTCCGTCCGACTCATTCGGGTACAGTTACTTAGCCGAGCTTCTTTGTCCCAGGGAAGAGGAATCGAGAAGCAGCACGAAAAGCTCAACTTATGGAATGGCGACTCGAGCCGTCTTCATGTTCGCAAAGCTCAATACAAGTCAGTCAGGGTTTGTCTCTTAATTTTATACGTAGGCTGAGTTATGGTCATCTCTTAGTTATGGCTGGGATTGGGGTGCGTTTCTCGCGAAATTAATAAGAAGTCATTTGACTTCACTTACAAAGGCCCAACGCTCATGACTGTCGGACCATGGAAACCTATTTATCTCCACACATACCACAGTCGAATAACCGATCTGGACGTCAGGACGCGTGTTTCAGAATCCTTAAGCGTCGACCTTTCCGCTAGCTTTACCTTGTCAGAGAAGATACCGGGTTTCGCATCGTTTGTACTCAGGTCATCAGATGGTTCCATTCCAGTGTCTATCGATAAGATACCCATGAACGCCGGCCAGGGTACGGTATCGTTTCAGTTTGAACCAGGAAAGGTACAACTGTGGTACCCTGTCAGATACGGGAAGCAGGCATTGTACACTGCTGAGGTCGAAATCACCGATTCGAGTGGACATACCCTTGACCAAAGGACACAAAGGATCGCTTTTCGGCGCGTTAGTGTGGTACAAGATCCCCTCGCTGATCAAGAAGGTAGAACGTTCTTGTTCGAAATTAATAACATCCGAATTTTCTGTGGAGGTAAGTAGGCAGCCACTGCGGTTAAGAGGGTGTCCCCGATCTTTTGTTTCTCCTTTTTGCAAAGGGTCCAACTGGATTCCAGCAGATTCTTTCTTGACAACGTGGGTACACTTCTAGACGTGGTCGCAGGACTGTTAACTTTGGTCAAGCATGACGCCTGAGAGATACAAGGCTTGGCTACAACTTCTAGTAGACGGCAATCAGAACATGATTCGTGTTTGGGGAGGGGGCATATATGAACATGACTCGTTCTATGACACCTGCGATGGTACGTTATGCTGGAATACTTTCCATTTTAATCCTTGACACCGTCGTAGAACTCGGCAGTAAGTCGAAACATAATAAGATTGAACACGCCCCGATAACTAACTTTACTGGGCATTAGTCCTTGTCTGGCAAGACTTTATGTTTGGTTGTGGCCAGGTATGGTTCTCAAATTAATATTCACATAAGCTCACGACATCATCACGACAGTACCCTGCGTACGACTCTTTCCTTGAGTCCGTGAACGAGGAAGCCGTACAGAATGTAAAACGGCTGCGACACCACCCTTCCATCGTTATTTTCGGTCTGTTTGGCTATCTTCTTGATCTTCTTTCGTCTGAATTCCTTCATCTATCAGCCGGAAACAATGAAGGTTGGCTTCTATCTTCATCTTCCTGCTATTGTCTGAGCCCTGGTAAAAGACTACCAGATTGCAGAGTCTCTCAATTTAGAGCTGGATTACTCAGACGAGAAATCTGACTTCCGAAAGACCAACTTCCCTGCGCGTCATCTTTATGAACGTGTATTGCCTTCCATTGTGCAACAGTACTCTGACATATACTATCATCGATCATCGCCGTATAGTGGATTCGGTAAGGATACTAGAGACCAGAAGTATGGAGATCTCCATCAGTGTATGCTTCCTTGGCGTTCGGTCCCGTATTTTTCCAACTATCCTCGTTCGTAGGGAACGTTTGGCACGGATCACAAGAGCCTTGGCATAACTGGGACATCCTTGCCGGTCGCTTCGTATCAGAATTTGGCATGTATGTTCTATGTGGTCCGATAACTGGGTAGGTAAAATAGATCTTACGTTCATTATTGCAGGGAGGGGTACCCTGACCTCCGCACGGTTGACTATTGGCTTGGTGGTGACACATCGCAACGATACCCCCAATCTAGGTGGATAATCATGTTATGCTATACCCCTGCTAGCTCCTCACGGACTGTGTAGAGTCAATAGCAATCATAACAAGGCGGCAGGTTTCGAAAGACGGCTAGAGGTAAGTACCGGCGTAGAAGCAGCAAGGAAGCTCATCTTAACCTCGCCGATAGTTGTACCTGGTCGAAAACTTCAAGCATTCGTTTGAAATGGAAAGGTAAGTAGTCCGGCTGAAAGATTCGTAATCCCGACTTACAGCCACAGTTATGCGTACTATACACAGGTAATGCAGTCCGAAACACTCGCAGCTGCATATCGACTCTGGAGGCGAAATTGGCGTGGTAAAGGAAGAGAATACACTGCGGGTGCTCTTGTGTGGCAGGTCGGTTGTTGATAACATTCTAAGCCTGTTTTATCATTTAAGTCAATATCCATATAGCTTAATGATTGCTGGCCAACAACTTCCTGGGCAATTGTAGATTATTTCCTCAGACCCAAGCCAGCATATTTCGCTGTTGCTCGAGAACTACGATCTTACACAGTTGGGGTGACCCGTAAGGAAAAGGAAACCTACCCAGACTATCGGTCAGCTGCCAACTTCACAATCGAAACCATCCTAGAGATCTGGGGTACAAACAGCACACTTTTTGAAAAGAAGGCGACCCTCGATGTGACTTCCTTTGATTTACACTCCGAGTGGACCAACCATTGGTCCAAGCAGATAGTATTGGCGCCGAATTCAAGCACCGAGCTATTCCAAGGAGAAGTGCCGGGTGTACGTACTAGGAAAAAGTGGAGTGAGGTGCCCAGGGTCATCATTGTATCAGCTCGCCTGTTGGACGAGGAAGGAGAGGTCTTGGGGAGATACTCCAATTGGTGTGTATTCTTTTCTTTGACGTGGAAATAGAGCTATGTTTGACATCAGCTCAGGCCGGAACCGTTTAAGTTCATTGATTTCCCGGCTTTCGAGGATGTTAGCTTGAAAGCCGAGGTTGCCCAAGACGGCGAATCCGTCACATTATCCACGAAGAAGCCCGTGAAGGGAATAGTACTCAATGTCGAAGGCGAGGATGTGAAATTCAGCGACCAGGCCATTGATCTTGTTCCTGGAGATCCACAAGTGGTACATGCAGTGGGGCTGAAAGGTCGCGCGGTGAAGACGAGGTTCCTGGGGGACGGTTCGGCGTGAATGAACGTGCATTTGTATGAGCTGTAACAGTACGATTTTAAGGAAATTGAAAACGATGCTATGATACGGGTTCTTAACTTACAGATACGAAGAATATACAACGAAAAGAAAACATATGCTGTAGTCATAAGAGTAAAAAAGGTTCTAGTAGTCCTTGCAGCCATGAGAGAGACATAAGATACATGCCATATGCATGCGACTTGCAGACTGCCATTCATATTGAATGGCACGATAGGGAACTCGAGGCGACCCTACATTATGACGCAACGATTGGCGGGTGGCTCGCCTTGCTTAGTCGGCGAGTGTTTTTCGATTTCCCCCAAACAGAGATCAAAGACTTTACCTAAGAGAAGGTGAGCAAACGTGAAGACAGGTGGGTTGCGATACATACCAACATTAATATTCTCCTTTGCACTAGTTTCAACCCATACTGCATTATTTGTCTGCGCAAGGGCCTCTCCGTCCTTGGCGGGCACTTGCCTGAAGGTGACAAATGTCTGCATCATTACTATGCTCATCGTGGAGAAGGACTCACCTCGTCGATAGATCGACTTTGGAACCCACAATCACGCACGGAATCTCGGTGACCCCGCAAAAGTCAACGATTTTGTCATACAGAACCTGGATCATGTCGAAGGAGCTCCGTGATGTGACAGAGTAGACGAGAACATAGCCGTGAATTCCTATGGCATATTTCGAATTGAGGATAGAATACTCGTCCTAAACAGACAGCAGTGAGTCGGTAAATGTGCTGGCATGATCCGGCGAGGGTCGCACCTGTCCCGCAGTGTCGATGACCTCGCAGTCGTACTCGGCTGCCCTTGAAACTGACACTCTTAGCAAAGGTGTTCTGGATAGTAGGATAGTAGTTTTCAACGAAACGATTTTCCACGAATTGTACAATGAGAGAGGATTTTCCTGTCGTGTGGACGTGAGGCCAGGGACATGTGGGCCGAGCAGGAGCAGCTCACCGACTGAACGAGCACCTAGGACAGCGATCTTGCGCTTCTTGAGATTCTCAGGTGAAGGCATGGGCGGTGACGGGAGGGAAGAAGAAATAAAGGAAAGGCAAGGAAAGGCAGCAAGGAGGTGAACGGGGGAAGAAGAAAAGGCCCCTTTCTTATATTTGTCCAGGAAAGCAGATGAAGAATGCCGGTCTGTAACAAGTCCAAATTTGGAAACACCTAGCCAGGTCCAATAACTAATTCCATTGTTTCAATTGCCTATCCCTTCAGCCAATACCGGCCCTTACAGATAATATCCGTCTGCTGACGCCACCCAGGCCGTCGCGAGAGTAAAACAACGTAACTTGCAGCACGAGCAGCGTATCACCTTGACATTATTACACCTAACATGCCTCTTCTTTTCCTCAGAACGACAGGATGCCAAACATCTCGCACTCAACCTCCTTCAGCTGCGCAAAATTTCAATAAACAGCAACGTGCGGATTGAGGGACGCACCACCATGACTACCGAGTCCTCCGTTAGCATCAGATCTGTCACATTCTCCCGGATGCTCTCGGGCAGGTCCCTGGACACGACACGGTACGGCTGCTTCAGACTCGAGTTGATGTATCCGTCGCCATCCTGGAGGAACTTCCCATTGACCCTGACAGCGGGCGTCTCCGCGCCTACAATCTCGTAACTGCTTGTCCTCGCGCGCCCTTCCTCAAGATCCTGTCGGATCGCGTATTGATTGAAATCGAGTATTCTTGCCCTGATAAGCGTGCCGTCGATTTCGTGTGTGATAGCCCTCATTCCGTGTGCGACGGAGATCCAGACATCCGAAAGCACCGACGTCGTGACCTCCGTATGATACGCCCATTCAGAATGAGGTATTATCGGATCTTCGAGATCCGTTGCTGTGAGGCGCCTTTCCACTACGGCCATCAAAGACGACAGTGGGACAAAGGAGGAATAATACTCTGTTTCGGTGTCACTGACATAAGCGTCGTAGCCAATGACCAAAAGCCTGTCGTCGTGGCATGTCATAAAAAGTCCGTCATTTTGATTCGGCTTTGCGGGGGGAGGGTCGGAGAAAAGGCGAATTTCAACGTCCACACCATCGTGAGGAAGTGGGAAGGTGAGGGCACACAGAAACGCCATGCTGTCCAACATGTCAGTTGCAACGTAATCTTCTCCGTCGAGGTGAAACACTCTCAGATGTGGAGAGGGCTCTCCACCTATTTGCAGAGATCCTATCATTAAAACGTCTTCCGTCAAGAGGATGAAGGTTTGTAATTCCAGCATTGTCCCAGTGATAAGCTAAAAAGAGCAATGAGTACAAAGGCATTGCTTAGCTTCGGAGTGAAAGAGATAAAGAACCTTCTTGATGCGGCCGGTTTTCCAGTTCCAAATCACAAGGATGGAACTATCGCTTTCAATCGCAGTGAGAAGAACGCCAAGGAGATTGCCAAATATGCGGATATCATATATCATCTCGGAATCGTTCTCCAGTTTCACGCCTTCGAGAATATGCTGCTGCGCCAGTGGGTGTTTGTCGCCAGACATTGTCAATATGTGTACAAGGAATAGACAATAATCCCTGACGCATGCCCGTATGAACATAATATCCTCACAAAGAGAGTAAGCCACATACTGCGAACGCTCAGCCTGCAAAATCACTAGTAGATCTTGGGATCGATCCATAGAGAAATCTTCTACTTCGACACCAATTTTGGCGCTTTCAACAGTCCAGCGGTTTTCTTGGATGCCGCGGAGGGCCGAGGGTATTTGATGGAACGTAAAACCAACACCTGGGACATGAGTGGCAAGGACATTGCCTATAAGTTCCCAGGCGTTCCCAGCGCATGGAAAAAGTAGCAGATCAGAATAATTAAAAGTCTGCCAGGCATCGCGATGCTGCTGAACTTTTTTGAGCAGCTCTTGCGACGAGTAGCCGCTGTTGTTATCTACAAGACAATTTATGCCGAGATGGATCTTGTATTTGAGCGACACTGAGTTGTCTATGATATCGAGAGCCTTGCGGGAAATCTTTCACTGACCGGTCAAATATAGTAATGGTAGCCACGGCAGAAAACATACTTGTCTGCATTTTATAAGCGTCCTAAAGTCAAGAATATAGAATATAGACAGTAGAACCTCTGTTGGGAGCAACATGAGAGATTTTTCCATGAATCGATGGAGATGGCGCTAGGCGGAGAGGGTGATTAGGAGTGATTTCCAAAGTGGCGCAAAAATAACGGCCACGTGATGTTGGAAAGGCTCTTCCGGGCGTGTTCGAACTTGTAAATTCCCACCACCTCTTCCTTACCAACCACCACCCCATCTCTTTGCTTGCACTACTGCTGCTGCTCACCATGTCCTCCACATCGACTCCCATCGACTCCCCCGATGCTACTCCCATTCAGCCTCTCCACAATCCTTCGCAGGCTGCTCACGTCGTTTTGCCTCAAGCACCATTAGGCAACGTCGTGAACCAGGCACCGGGAATGGGTGCAAAGGCATTGTTGGCTAAGAAGATGGCGAAGAGTCTGTGAGTAGCATTGGATGCCTGATCGATTGGCTAGGACTAACCTTGATGCAGAAAGCCCAACTTTGTTTCACCAACAGACAACATGATGACTCCCTGCAGCCAGAAGCTGTCCGATGCTAAGAAGAAGCACTTTACCAAGTACGTTCGCCTCTGCTTCGGCTGTCCGCAATCTTACATGTTATTCCAGGGGAGCCAAACCCGTTCAATTGTTCGCTCAGAAGGAAGAGAGCGCAAGCGACGGTGAAGGCGAGGCCGATGAAGATATCAAGGACCAGACCAAGATGAGGATGGATGTTGACGACGACGAGAATCCGTTCTAGATCGACGTTCACTATCGCATCCTTATCATCTTGATGACAGGCTGGTCCCACTTTTCCTCATATATCTGGGGCGCACTTGTACGATATATTACAAGCATATCTTCACTGTTGTCTACCTTGCATCTCATCATATTGTTGTCTGTACTACCAACTGGGAATATCTTTTACACGTGATTGTTCGCTGACGCGTATACTATTACTATCCCGATCCGAGGCGTCTTGAGTTGTCTTCTCCCCTTCACGTCCCATTTCTGTGCCAGTTGGTTCCAGTATGGAGCATTCCCCCGAGCAACCCGATCTGTTCGAACAGTTTAGAGAGCAGATAAGGGAAGCCATATTGCAGCGACTGGAGGCACTGTCTTCAGAAGGACGTCAACTTTCTCCAAGGTAAGTTTACGTCAATTTCTTTCCTTAGTTCCGTAGAAGCGAAACTTTAACTTTGACAGTCAAATACAGGACCTAATCCACAATCTACCCCGGCTCACAGAGAAACAAGTAACAGATTTGGGACACAAGGGTTCGCAACACAAAAGTGCTGATGTGCTCCACACCTCATTGCCTTCCAGATTCAACGTGTCCGATATGTTTGACGCCATTCGCAGCTCTGCTCGCTGAGGAAGAAATGGCAGTGGCGATGGACTCACCGGCCCTCCCAATTGAAGAACTCGGAGTAACCCGACTCTCGCAAGAATGGCAATGTGGCCATCTATTCTGTAGGAGGGAGTTGAGTTACCTGCTGATCTGCTGCTTCTTTCGTTCCACGTCTGACCTCCCTTTAGCATATCTCGGTGGATCCAAGACTCGGTGAGCTTTATGTTTCTTGTCAATTCTTGGATCCATGACATTCATGTCGTACAGCATGATTCGTGTCCGATGTGCCGTAAGGCGCTTATGCGCCGGTCTGAAGGAGACTCGCCACCATCGCCATTGGGGCCACCACAAGACGATGTGAACGGGCTGGTCTTTGATCCAGACAACCTCCCGCAGGACATACGAGAATTACTGGCCCGTATGTCCGCCGGAGATCCTGCTGGGTCCTTCACGCCAACGTTTATTCCTCCTAGCACAGAGAGTAGACGTGATGACAGGGATGACTACGCAGGAATGTATTCATGAGACTGAACTGTCAAGTACAGTAACTTGTATTATTTGACACCGTTTAATACTTCACTTGCGATAACCTCACTGAACTGGGCAAAAAAACTTGCATCTTGAAAAGTAACCCTTACCGATGTTTTGGTATCATGAATAAACGTACACTCCGACCACAAGTAATGCTAATATATGTATGTACCTACTAGTTTTAGGACTTCTACCTCACTAGGAGGGACAGGCCACAATCGATAGCGAAAGAGGGAAGTCACACGATAAGGGAAAGCATTTGCACTGCATAAAAACGTCCGATGTGAAATCCAAGAGATAGCAGAATTATGGAAAGATGACTTCTAATTCCTGCGACAGCACCTGAACAGATTCCGCTTGAAGAAGTAGAACAAGCACTAGAAAAGATGAGCAAAGACGAATGGTGTCATCACAAAAGGGGTAACTTACGCCTATGAATCGTACCAGCGAGAGACCGAACGTCGAATAAAGGATGATAGCAAAGTATGTGTTTTGCTTGGATCTGAGATGTTCCTCGTCTGCCTCCGGGTCCGATTCGTTCGGCAGACCGTTCAAATTTTCGATTGCAATGGCTAGTCCAGCATTGCTTAGCATCCACGCTGCCACCAAGCGTGTTCGGAACGTCTTATTTTGATCATCCATGGTCGGCTTCTCTGGGACCTCGACGGTTTTCACTTTTGTAATAGCCCTGGTGACCGTTTCCTTGAACGCGTCATCGACATCCTGCTGTGGCTTGACCGTATCCTCTACGGCAGGAGCATCTGCACCCGCAGTCTTTTTTGACGACACCGAAGGCAATGCTTCTGCCTTGTCACTACCCTTGGTACCCCAAGAGACCTGCAGCAGACATTAGAAGGAAGAAGGTATGCTTTCCAAATAGAACCCACATCATGCAAATTACAGAACGCATATACGTTGAGTACGTTGGTAAAACTCGTTGCAATGAGTAGGTACTGAATGAAGCTGGAGAACATGTGCCACGGATCGCGCTGACGTCACAAAGTGTCAGGAGAGAGATGATAACACAAGGACAAAGAACTCACGTAGAGGAAGGATGCAAACAAGTAGATACCTAGAGAAGTATTAGACTGTACCTTTCGACTCTGAGATATCGAACACACCAAAGGTCGACACCATTGCTGCTATCAGTGCACCAATAGGTGGTGTAAAGAAGGAAGCGATAACTTGACTCGTCGTCTTGCTCTTCAAGTCACTGCTGATATTCTATACGACAGCTTAACCTTTGTGTGGGATAGGTGTCAAAGAACATACCGAAAACGCCTTGCCGGTCAACCAGAAGGAACAAACAAGAAGGTATAACGAGAGTATGGCAAACACCCTGGAGATGATTAGCAGGCAACGACACCAAAGATTACAGGAATACATACCATAAAGTTATAGTATAAGCCATCCGTTCACCTTTCGGTCGATTACCCAAGGCTAAGATGAACTGCAGCGCCAGGAAAGACAAGTAGATCCATTTCAAAGCCAGATTAACCCAGTGTGTCTGCGTGAAGTAACAGGTTATGCAGGTATTCAAACAATTTCGCTAGCCACTTACTACCGCTGCCGTCCCAAAGATGATAATATCTTGATCGGGGCACAAATCGATGATGATACTAAATGTAAGCCACATGTTTGCCATAGAGAACCAGGTGAAGACCAGGGAGAAGATGTTGTACTAGATGGCGATCAGAGTTCGCAGATTTTATTGCTGCATAATAAACGTACGAATGCTTGAACGTGAAGGAAGAACATTCGGAAGATGCCATGGCCAGACCGGTAAAAATTGAAGAAATGGACCAGAGCATACTAATGGAACTGTGAGACTGGTGGGCTGTGGATAGCGGTAATGTAGTTACCACGGAGGCAGCAAATGAGCCATTCAACCAACGACGACGTTGACCAATCAACTCGACTGCTGTTTCGGGTACATCCGTCTCGGCCTTACTCGGTTTGACGTACGTTAGAACCCATCTATCGTTTTTCTTCGCGACCAGTTCGAAACAAAGAATACGATCTTCAGCCAAGAACATGTTTTTCGTGAAAATGTTCATGCCGTATATACCCTTTGGCCCGAGACGATCGGCAAGAGAGTGATCACCATGGAAGTATTGCTCCAAGGGTCGCCCTTGGATGGCACGGAAGCGATAGGCTGAGAAAGCACCCGGAAGCACTGACACGTAACCGAAACTACTTTCCAAGGGCTTGTCTGCTGGTATAATGAGGACCAGCGGGTAATGAAGTCTATTAAGAGACGTACCCAAGATGTTTGACATCTTGTACTCGAAGTTCTGAGCAGCAACAAGAGGGTTGAGAAGCTTTTTACCGCCCTTAATCATGGCGTGAATTTCACCACAGCAACCACCCAAGTTGGGGTCATTGTAAAAGGCCTCCCATAGATAATAGATGGACTTGTGACCGGGCTTAGTTCCAGCATCAATGAGGACACAATTCTCGGGCTATGTCACGTTAACATAATTTAACGGCAAAAAAATGATAAAATCACGTACGTTCAACATCTTTCCAATAGCATTAAACAACCAGCGATGAGAGTTGATCTTCTTCTGATTCTTCGCCTTGAGGACGAAAATGATCTGTACGGGAACCAAGTTGTTTGGGTCATTGGCTTGAGGAAGCACTAGTTGAGGTGTAGCATCGACGGAAAGTTGAGTCGTATACTATAAGCTGTCATAAGCAAACAAGGTTGGCCGAGAGCATATGTTGGAATACCTCGAATATATGAGCAACAGTGTCCTTATCGTCGACCTGTTTTTTCATGACACCATCTTGATAGACACCAACAGTGGCGAGAATATCAAGAACGCTCTTGTCCATCGCCTCGAGTCCATCAACGATGAGAGCGACGGTGATTCTCTGCCATCCCGGGTTTCCTTCCTCGGCCTGACGACGCCAGTACTTTGATTGTTTGGTTTTGCAGATGTCACGGATGTTCAACATGACACCGTGAAGGGTACGGGCATAGAGGGTCTTATCCTCATTGTAAGAGGTGACCGCAATAAGAATCTCGGTTTCTCGGTTGTACATCTTTGTACGGAGAGAATAGCCGTTCTCTTCAGTGAACTCATCGGGATCGCAGGTGGCTGCAGTGTATCTCATGTGACTGGATGTAATGGTCAATGACGGGAACTATTTCAGAAGAGTACTGCGGATGACGCACGAGAATTCTGTCGTCTGGGTAGATGCGTATTTGGCTTCTACCGCGCTGAATACAGGTGTCGGAACTGGATATTCAGCGATGAAATTTCCATTAGTGAGCTTGACTTTACGTGTCACGCCGCGCTTGATGGTCTGGCGCCGGCGCCATGCACTGTCAACACCGTTCGTGGACGTCGACATGACGGACGGTGGGCGGGCATAGGGGTCGCCAAAAGCACTAGGATCGACACTGAATGTGATGATGGTCAGAATGTCAAAAAGAGCAGACAAGAAACAAAGCGCATACTTTGGCGGATAGAAGCCCCCTGCGAAGTTTCCTGCATTCAAGGGTTCCTTTTCGAGCGTTTCGTCGTCGTATCCATCAGCGCCGCCTCGTACGCCAAAGTCTGGAAGAGAAGCAGTACTTTCGTAAGGACGGGGGGCAGAGCCCGCATGGTATGGCCGTTCAGGCTCGGAAAACTGGGTTTGTCGAGGACGGTCAGCAAAGGGATCAGCATATGGGTCGAGGTGAGTGTAGTCGCTCTGCTCAGTGTAGGACGATGCGCTGGAAGCAGCAGGGTGATCAGCCATTGTAGAGGTCTGTTCGCTGCTAGAAAAGAAGGCGAGATCAACGAGCTCGGTAACGACGACGACAACGGGCGATGGAAAGAGAACAAAGACTGGCAAAGGGACAAGTCACGGATTGAAATAAAGTGTTTGGCAACAGATGGAAACGAGGCGAGGTAAGGAGCACTGCTTTTTTCGTCCCCCGATCACTCTTCGCTATAATAAGACCCTCAATAGCAATTCGAATTTATTAATATTATTGTGCTCCCGCACCCCCCTCTCCGCCTTGAATTTCTTTTGGCTCATCCTACAACTATTTTGGTAGCTTGTACAGCTGACCGTGTTGTATTTCCCGTTTAGCAGCCCACACAATCGCGTGCTGGACCCCGTAGAGTCCTGCACGCGCCTTGCGCGGCGCCCGTCGCAACCGTTTACGCCGCTCGCCTGCGTCTAATGTCTTCGATTCGAACGTTGGCAAGTTCGGAATGAAGTCGCTCTCTCTCGCTTGTCGTTTGTATGTCACGTTCCCTGCATGTTCTAACACGTATTTTCTGTTCCGGTGACCGGCAATCTTGAACCGGCCTACATAAACGCGCCTTCCCTCGTTACTAGCACCCGCCGAGGCAGTACCATGTCCGAGCCCACTTCTGTAGTTATATATCGGTCAGTTTCTTCAAGCGTTCTCATATTTCGGTGCTAGGACGTGACCGCTTCTTTTTCGAAACAGTTATGATGCTTCTCCGTTTTCTGTAAAGGTTGACAACGTGCTGTTACTCAAGAACGTACCTCATCATAAAGTCAATGTCAGTATCCCACCACCTCACAAATTCCACATATTCATGTTCCGTCCCGAATGAAACAATAGGTTGCCTCATTGTTACCGCGACCTGAGATCACGGAACTCCTTGGTCTGGGATACAGGCGCATCCCCGTGTTGGCCATCGGAAACGACGTCTACTGTGACACTAGGTTTTTCATCTCACTTATATATGTCGTCCTCTGTCCTCAATGTGTCTCCAGCTTGATCTGCTCCACTCTAGAACGAAGGTTTCCCGCCACCAAAGGCTATGGTACAATATTTCCTCCGAAAAAGCAGGGCGGCAGTCCAGACACAACTCTTATCAAGATATACACCAAGAGCTATGTAGACAACGTAGTATTCCCCCTTGCACCTCCTCTCCTTCCATGGGAGAAGTTCCCAGAAGCATTCATTAAGGATCGATCGTCGGTATAATGCTCTCAATTATCTCTGTCATTCCAGTTAATTCTTATTGCTATGTCAGATGATGGGTCCCATATCCGTCCCTGCTATGGCGACTGCGCGCAGAAGATGCCTCAATCTTCTATCAGCACATTTGGTATGTTCTGTTATCCAAACGCACTAGCATAACCCTCAACTTGTCGCTATTCCAGGCATTGGCTGAGGAACAACTCCGTGACGGAAGAGAGTGGTTATTCGACACTACTTCCCCCAGTCTCGCAGATATCGCCCTTCACGTTGTCTATTCTTGGGTCAAGTCTTTCCGGATGCCCGAAGCTCAGGCCCTCTTTGATGAGGAAAAATTTTCCAACGTCATAAAGGTCCGCGGCGCTCATCTCGTCAGATAACACTATAAATAACTCAGAATGCTAGTGGCTTTCGAGAATGAATAACCACGTTGATGCTCTCAGAACGCAGTTTGATGTGCCCAGAATCAAGGGGGAAGAAGCTGCACGCGCAATCTCGGTCTCCCCCCACGAACCCTATGATATTGTCGGTTTTGATGCTGCGGATGGGGCCCGTCTCGGATTTCAGATGGGTGACTTCGTTTCCATCGCGCCAGATGATACTGGTCGGTCGCTTCCCAGTTGCTCGTTAGATCTATCTGATTGTCCGA
This sequence comes from Armillaria luteobubalina, assembly GCA_030435615.1. Lineage (NCBI taxonomy): Eukaryota > Fungi > Basidiomycota > Agaricomycetes > Agaricales > Physalacriaceae > Armillaria > Armillaria luteobubalina. The sequence goes on from JAUEPU010000068.1 coordinate 190,744, forward strand.
TCTTGCAGCGAGAAAGTTTCCGGCTGTTGGGAAATTAGTGGGCTTGAGCTTGGAAGAGTTTGTGATCGAGACTAAAGGGAAGTTTGGTATCATTCGATGTCATTTTCCCAGGATCGGGTACAGCCGCTTCTCGGCCCAAGGATTCCCAAAGCAAACTATAAATGTGTGCCAATCTTGCGCAACATCTTCCGCCCAGTGTACTTGTAGCTGTGTTCAGCCTGTGTCTCTACTAACGCGACCACGTGACGTTTTCGATGTTTCACTGTAGTAGTTTTAAATGTAACACAGATTTAAAGGAAGAAGGCTATGGTAGATAGGGAGGGGAAGCTATCCCGCCGGCTCCTTTCATGCGTAAGCACCGGTCTGCATAAAGTCTCCGTGGAGACATACGTGCAACAAATCGTCATGGAAAAGGAGACCAGTCTAGGTATAATTGCTCTTTCACAGGCTTGAATTGTATAACTTAATGAGGTATCAGGTAATACTTCCATTAGCATGATGATAAGCACTCTCAACATTCGAACCTCCTCTGTAGAGAAGCCCGAGGCTAAATAGCATCGAGCAGTTGGCCAAATTGCATCACGATGTAAAATCTTGAGAATCAGGAGTGTCGGGCCTGTTGTAGCCTTTGTAGCGTCTACGTAAAAGGATATCGAACGTTTGTATAACCGACTGCTTCATGCACAGCGGGGGGCTGGGGGACCGTTTCAAAATAAGATTACCAACAGGTACCCCTGGGACTCTATTGACAGGAAACCTGCGCACTACGAAACTCGGAAGGCAGTTCTAGCACTGAGGCAGCAACGAGGCAGTGAGGAACACGGTCTAGCTTGTCATCAAGCACTGGACGTCCTCAAGCTGGAACAATCTGACCCGTACCTATACACGGCCACGACCGCACACCTCATCGCACCTCTTTTCAAACGCCGTCACCATCCCTCCAGACACTTTATCAAAGAACGCCGAAGACAGCGACGCATAAAGCGGATTCACGAAATCGAACGCCAGATCGAGGGAAACCAGGGTATGGTCAGGGTGTTCCTTTTCGCCTGCGGGTTGGAACCGCCATATGGTCTTGAGGGACTTGAACATAGGCGTTGAGGAGGAAGCGACGGCCTGCTTACTTTAGTAGACGAAGAACCAAGGGGATTGGACGTACCTCCACCGACGAGAAGGGCGTGCAGGTCACTTTGCTGACGTACCTCTCCTGGAAGGCCATGAACCCGACGGTCAGCTCTGCATCCATTATTACGGACCCTTCATGGGTAGCTTTGTGCAAAATGCGCGAGCCGGTGCAGTACGGTATGAACTGGGGGTAGGAAGACACGTCCGATACTATGGCGTATAGTTCGCTCCTCTTGTATCTTCACCGGCCAAAGTCAGAGTAGAACGAGGATCACAAGGACGCAGGTCTCACGGAAATATTTTCTGTTCATGGTATGTCTGTGCTCCGGATGGGGGGAAACTTGGTAGGCTGAAAAGGGTTCTATGGTATGTAGGCCTTTTGAGTAGCAGACGTGGGGTGGTCCGGAACAAGTTCATCAGCCGTGTTTTGCCGCCGGCTTTTTTTTGTAGTGCAAAAAATGCTTTTGTTAGTTCTACTAATCGTGCTTTAATAGACGGTAGATACGAGTAGTAAATGAGAGATCTCGAGAAGGTACATATTAGGTTCCAGCTACTAGTATTCCGCTTGCTCTGCCTCGGGGCAGTCCCTAGATATCTAAAGAGAATGTCAGCGCCTCGACGTTGACGAGGTTTGAGGTTTCGAAAACACATACATGTCCCGTCTGTTGACATTTGTAGCATTTGACGTTTCTGCTGTGTTCCGATTCTACGGGAGCGTTAGTGCAAGTCCGGGACATGTGTCCTGATCCACCGCATCTCTATAGGAATATTAATGAAAGAGCAGGTTAAGCAAGGGGGAATCGCACAAAACACTTCAATTGAGGGCATTCCGCTGTCACGATTGTCAGTCTTGGAGAAGAGGAAGAAAGGGTAGAGTAAAACATACATTTTACGTGTCCCTCTTCACCACAGCTGAAACACCGTTTGACAGAGACTTTCCGAGGAGCTTCACAGTCAGCGGTAACATGACCGGGCTGCCCACAGTTGTAGCATGTGCGCTCCTTGGTGCAGGAATCAGCTCTGTGTCCGGCTAGAATTTTTGTCAGAAAGAGCCCTCAGTGCATTGACGCAGAGACTCACGTTCGCCGCACCTGTAGCATGTCATACCACGCGTCCGCTGGAACGCCTCCGACCGAGCAGTGTAGTGTACAAACCGCGACGCGATGCCTCTTCAGAGAAAAGTCGAAAAAAAGATCAAAAGTCAAAGGGTGTGCCGCACGGAAAATTCTTCTGTTCAGGCTTGAGCGGCATAGTGAACATGCGACATGATGTGAGGCCTGCTCTTTTGGGCAGCATAGACAATGCGGAGGAAATCATCGACATGTTGCTGGTTGCGGTTTGAGAAAATAACACGGCACCTTGCGGCAATTTTTTGAGATCGCGCTCTGAAAATATTTTGGATCCCGATCACTGAAAATACAGCTTCGATTACAGTTCGTTCGGCGTAAAGCTCTACTCGAAATAATAAAGATGCCCAGCAAGATATAACGCTATTACGAGCAATGATACATATAAAAAAAGCGGAGTTCACGCTAGGTATCATGAATTTCGAAAAGCGATGCCATAGCCTCCTAAGCAACAAATGTCTCGGCCTCGGGACAGTCTCTGGCAATCTACGGGAACAGTGTTTGAGCTCCAAGCGACGACAGCGACAATCCATTGACACTTACGTGACCTTCCTGTTGGCACTTGTAACAGGTCTTGTTCTTGTTCGCAACTGAAGCGGTCTCACCGAGCGAACCAGGGGTTGCAAGGCAGTCCCTGTACAAGGTGAGACGGCGAAAGAAAAATGAGGAGCGTACATACCTGGCCATATGGTTAGGACCGCCACACCTGTAGCATTTTACAGGCGGCAAAGTAGCGGTATTGAGCGCCCTTCCGGGGGGAGGCGCCCGAGAGGCAAAGCCTCCCATCCCGTTGGCTCCGTTGGGGCAGGCACGAGCGATGTGACCGAATCGGCCGCAGTTCTGGGTGGAAAATCGGTGACGACGTGGATCAGAAGAACACCTGGTAACGTACGTAGCACTTCTGATTACTGCCCTGCTGCTGGATCCTTAAACTCGGGCATTCCGCTGGTACGGAGGTGAGGTTTGATCCCCTAAGACGTACCAGCGCGAGACAGACCTTGAATATGACCGACACCGCCGCAAGAGTAGCACTGTTTCGCGGAAACAGTACGGGGAGACGGACAGGCAGAAGATTCGTGACCAGGCTGGCGGCAATTGTAGCACAGACGTTGCTCCGAGGAACAGTTCTCGGCAATATGACCGACTTTGCAATGTTTCAAGGATGGGCCGTCACGGATGCTTGCGAAACTTACGATTACCGCACTTGAAGCAACCCTTCCTGGAATACTGGAACGCCATACTCGAAATCCGGACTTCTTCTGAACTGGAGAGGGGTAAGTAGACCAAAAATTAGCGGGAAAAACGGAGAGCAAGCGAAGACACGGACCTCACTTCACCCACAGCCAGCTATCCGCTTACGACTCTGCCTCCTTCGTGTGAAGACTTTGAGAGTGGATGGAAGAGATGTAAGAGTGATGACTGAGCCCGGGACGGATGTGATCGAGTTTGGTCTAGTTTGGCTCTAGCTTTGCCTGACTCTAACAGTGATATCGCTACGCGCATCTCGTTGTCCTGCAGATCTTCTGGCCCTTTTATGTCCGTGTCTTGGACCACCACTATGGCTCGTAGTGCCGCTGGATTTAGGCGGATCAGCTGAGCCGCTGCCTCGCCGTTATCTCAAATCAATCACCTCCATTCCTGGCATTTGGACCTGAGTCTCCCTTATAAAAAGCCTTTTTTTCCTGCCTTTCGACCTTGGGTTCGTTCCACCCCCACTTTCGGCCAGCTCCTTCCAATCAGTGTAGCCCCGCGAGGCTGGTTTGTCGAGGTCAGCCGCCTTGCTCTGCTACCTTGCTTCCGTGCTCACTCGTCGCTAGACCTCACAGGACCTCCCAGCGTTAAGGCGAACTTCGCGCGTTTGCGTCCATCGCGCTTCTTGTTTGGATGACGAGCGACGTCCTTTGAGGTGTGTTGTCTTTTTCTCCGTCTTGCTACACGTCGGAACCGTCATTGACTGTCATTGCAGTTGCCTCACCTCTTACGACGTCCTCTATCATCCTGGCAAAAGGCGAAGTAACGAACGAGCAAAGAATGGTTCAATGTATGGGAGGGGAGTCACTATAACAGGCGCTCCGGATGTGTCTTTCTCACAAGAGGCTTTATGCATATGTTTTCATGAGCTATCTTTCTGTTCTCTGGTGCCTACTGCCCATTGCCCATACTCCTGTCTGAGTCGAATGTTTGGCGTCCGAATCTCCGCCCATCCATCATTTCGCGCCTAATGAATTCAACAACCGCGGCGCTGATAAACGCACCTGTGGCGCAAATATCCAATTGTTCCGCGTGTTCTTTATTCTGACATGTGGGCCACAGTCCTCTTAATTATTGACGCCGAAAGTCGACGCGAACGATCGAAAATGGGCGAACCTTTTTAGGTGTCGCGTCTGCTTAGTACGGTTACCCGGCATCAAATCGGGAGGTCTGGCTCATCGATCAAGTTCCTTTAGGATGGTATGTCCAAAGATTAGACCCCAAACAACGCAAAAGGCAGCTCATCTTTCGGGGTACTTACTCTTGATCCCAAAAACACGTTCTAGATGATTAAAGTTGTCCTGTCCAATGGATTTGCACCGTTTGCCGGTGCGTACCAAATTGTGTATCTGCCTAACAGCTTATATGTGTATTCTGATTTCACGTCAAAACACTGACTAGCCCCAGATAGCCTTGCGCGGTGCCATAGCGTTATTTCTACTCAGAACGATCCCACTTCAACTCCGTGTGTACAAGAGTGGACAACAACCTCCCCAATCATGGCGCCAATTACCCTATACTAATCGCCGAATGACCCGTCGGTGCTGTGTCAAGTCATAGGACGCGACAAGGTGACCACAGCTTCGAGATGCGATGAAATTCGCGGAGGCAGAAATCTCTTTGTGATAACCGCTAGCTCTTCTGCCGCGACCCTAGCACCCTACACCGCATCCGACCCAAACGATGCTTGCGGGGAATTGAACAGCAAGCCAGAGTCATATGCACCTTCGGCGATTCTTGCACAACGCCACTTGCTATCGACCGATATCTCTGTCGGTAGTTTGTTTAAGCATTCGAATGGTCCCTGGTCCCATGGACCCCACGAGTGAGAAAAACACCCTCGGAAGGGCTGGATCAGAAGCTAGCGACTTCGACTCCACAGTACGGGTCTCCGCGTGTGGAGCTCTGACGAGGAGCGAAGCCGTTATCTGCTACCACATATTGCGAATACGCGGGTACTAGAATGTTCGACGCCGAAAGCGGGATGACACCCATGTGAATTGCCCACTAGCTCGCAGTCTTTCGGCTACATTTTGGAGACCGGGAAAACGCTAATGCGTCACGATGGCTGGTCTTTCAGCTCCGCGCCACTCCGAATGGTGTCGGAGGAGAGAGGTTTTACGGTCAGCGTCTCCACAGGAGATGTATCAGCAGTTTTCTTGATCTCTTTTGGAAGGTCGCTCGTACGGCACGTACCCAAACCTCGCGTAGGAGATGGTGATCATCCAGATCTATCAACCATCCAAGCTAACGGTATCTGGCAATCCTCGACAGGTCGCTCGTCCTTTTGGCGTGTATCTGCATTCGATCAACCGCAACAGGTAAACTACGTGGTGGACGTCAATGCTAGTCCTCGGCTTTTCTTCTGTCGCTCCTGGTCCCTCCACAGAATACACTAGTTTCGACAGTGGTGTCGTTGTGTGCAGGGTAGAGCAGCGGACATATGGAATGGTGAGTGTTGCCCATTGTACTTGACAGACGAAGAGAATTCACCTTTCTGTGGCAGTGCGATCCCTGATTTGCGCTCTCAGCTCAGCTGATGTTGCCCCAAATATTCAATACCGTAAGTCACCGGCTCAAGTTGGGCGTTCGAGCACGACGGATCTTGCAGGCCGGCTATACACGGCGCAATACGATTCCAGACTCTGTTTGACGGGGGGTACTTGATGCTACTAAGAGGACCAGAATCCAGGTCGGGTTGGGACCGGTTCCAATCTACCGTTGACTCGGACGCGTGCTCGGTAGGCCTTCAGTAAGTACAACATCTCCTCCAGCAAGTACGGTGTTTCCTCCTTGCTTGGGAGACTAAAAGAACAGCCTTCCAATATGCGAGCCTCAACTACCATCTATCGGCTCGCGATTAACGCTCGAATTGATATGCCTTACACGAAAGTAGTCTTCATATTTTGACCCGAGCTTGGTCTACACACGTTCTAGTACAGTACTTAAGTAAGAACGTTGGGACCGTGTAACGACATGTATACATTTTTCATCCCCTCGTGGTCACCCGTGGTGATAGTTTCTTCATAAGCTACCAACCTGAATCGCTGACAAACCTGTTATGGTTCCGAAGTCTTTCATGCCTGCCAGGTGATATATTGTATGAGCTCTCACCATCCGACCATCCTTCATTTGCTTCCTTTAGGAAGGGTCAAACTGTTGTTAACGAAACGATGTACTTGTTACTGATGGAAGCGTCTAAGACTAAACCCTGTTCACATACCGTGGCCCTCCGCATAGTACCACCCTTTGTTCCGTAACCGCTTTCTGATTGACAGACAGTGTCGGTGTATTTACTTTCGCATCCTATTTTTGCCTCCTGGAACTATCAGCCGATTGGTCTGGTCGTTGACCAGTGAACTAGTGAGATCAATTCCCAAACTCGATGTGTAGTAGGTGATCTCCTGGACAGAGCCGAACCTTCTTTTAGGGCAGTGTTATCTCCAGGGTCTTCCTCTCGCTACCCGCCTTTGCTGCGGATGCTGCCAACGCAGGCCCTAGGACACTCGCCCACTACTCATCTCGAGATTTTCATTTCCAGCATAGTTGCAGAAGAATACCATCGAAAAGTTGTGATCTGTCAAGTTTCAACCAATTACCGTCGGTGATAAAATTGACAACTTGAAGTGTGGAACTTCGAACGCTTTTCAGAGCAAAAACCATTCACAGAATCAACTTTTAAAGGAATGAGGCAAACAAGAATATTCGAACTTTTTACTGTTTCCCAGCTCAGAGGACGATGAGGTTTAGTTACCTCAGTAACTGTTAGGCTTGTAATGTACTACTTACTTTTTTACTTATAAGTAGCAACTTGGGTCCTGTTGTCGCTTAACCATGTGAAGGAGGGCAAAAAACTGACAGAAAGGGGATTCGAACCCCTGCCATCATACGATGATGAGAAACCCGAATCGGGCAAGTTTTGTACACGATGATTACGTACTCAACTTGAGTCACACGCCTTGGACCGCTCGGCCATTCTGCCTTGATGGGATCTGTAGTAAAGACATACAGGTTCCCTTCCGAAAAGTGCATAAAATTGGAGGAAAATACTTTCTAAATGACGGACTTCTGGGGAGAATGGAGGTAGAGACGCTAACCCGATCATAATTGATCGTGATCGTGGCCAGTCTCTCTGCGGCCCGATCATGCTTTCGCTACGTAAAGTGATCGCTTTTGCAACATCCATGTTCTTTTGATCACCGGTTTCGACGACAGCACTACAAGAAGGTTCTAAGGTATTCTGTCATCGCCAAGAGGGCCAGACTCTGTCCGTATGGCATACTCGTCAGAGGTATCTGCTTGTACCTCTCGATATCGTCGAACACAGGAGTTCCAAAGGACACCAACTTCAACTCGCCGGCTTCAGTGATATTATCCAACACAGCTTGGATCGCCTTCTTCGCAGTATTGACATATCTCTCTTCCTTTGGTATCAGTCTCAGCCTCAGCGCCTTCATGATTCCGTATGCGAAGCCAGCCGTGCAAGACGCCTCCAAATACGATGTCGGATCGTCGAGAATGGTATGCCAAAGACCGGTTGCGGAGTCTTGATACTTCACCAGAGCACCGATTTGAGCGACGAGAGAGGAGACTAGGAACAGCCGAACGCCGTCGGTTTCACGCAATTGAAGCATCTCAACAAAGTCCGGAATGGCCACTGTTACCCAACAGTTTCCCCTGCCCCATCTTGCCCGCCCAAAGTGGTGTCGCCCATCAAATGTCCACCCTGTTCATGGATGTGAGTTCAGGCCGGAGTAGCTCGGACAAACATCTACCGTGAAACCAGAGACCAGTCTGCACGTCTTGCAGATACTTAATACTATAAACAGTGAGTAAATGCATCATCTGTTGCGATCACAAAGACTTACTGTAGCAAGAACTGTCGCTTGGCTTCTTCAACGTAGGCAGGTCTCCCCAATACAAGACCAATTTTCGCCAAAGGCAAGACGGACATCATCAGCGTATCATCCCAGAGTTGCTGGTAGTTGTCAACAAGATATGTGATGTGCTGTAGACCGCCATCTTCGGTTCTGGGCATGTCGTACATTATCCATTCGGCCCAAGAATCCAAGTGGGCGAGATAACTAGCGTACTTCCCCTCATGAAGGTATGCGGCAGTCAACAATGGGGACATGGTATTGACGTTCTGTTCTAGAAGTCAGGCGAACGTTGTGTCTCGGTAACACGATTCACATACTTTGGTGGTTCCAATTTCAAAGCGGTCTTTAAACCACGCCAGGGAAATATCCAGGGCCTCCTGATCACCGGTGATTTCATGAAACTTCCAAAGTCCGTAAAGTCCTGGTTTGTGTTTAGGTGTTTCGTTATTGATACCGGAAATCACTAACCAATTCCATGTGTCCACTAGAATGCGCCAGTCAAAAGCTGTCTCTTTAATAACGATGACCTCACCTCCCAGTCGTTCCACCCTTTCGTATCGATGACCCTTCCATCTTCCAAGGTCATGAGGAACTCTCCGGTCTCATCTTTGATATTCACTAAGCAATTGATGAGATTGCGGATATGTTGTAGGGTTTGAACCTGCACAATGGATGAGGAAAAGGACAAACAGCGGGCGATACGCGGACTTACCTTTCGAGGGTTGATATTTCTAGACGACATAGCGATGAAAAGGAGTGTTCTGGCTGCGGAGCTCGCTTTAAAGTGTATGAGAGAAGGGAAGCGGGCCGCGGGCCGCCAACCGGGGGCATGTGGGGAAATAACGAGGTGCAATTGCGGGGCCCCGGACCAACGATCAACTTGCAGCAGGTCGCGTACCATTGTTAGGCCAGGGGCGATCATATCACAGGACCTTCCGATCCCCTTTCATAGAACTGTATAAAAAGTTTGCTGATGCTTCTCAGAGGGTCCGAAGTTTCAACTTCTTCTCACTATGTCGGACGTGGTGAAGGGCTTGCAGGTACACGTTGAGGATGTCGAGAAAGACTCCTACCGCACTGGCTCTCCTACCTCTGGTAATTACTTCTTGCTTGACAATTCGCCACTGGCTAAATACTTCCTCCACTAGGCGCACCGCCAGCCGGAATTGACGCTGAAGTCGCCAACTTTTTCGCGTCACAGGACACGCCTGTAGTCATCGACGAAGCGACAAACAGGCGGCTCAGATGGCTCGTTCACAAGCGTGTCTTGGTACGATATTCTACATTTTCCTACCTTCTGTTGCTGACTCTTCCTACCCGCTAGCTTGTCATGGTTGTCACTTACTGTAAACATGTTTGTCTCGTTTCAATGTATCCTACACTTACACCTATCTTCAGTTGCACAAACACTGGATAAAGGGTGATTACTCGGCTACCCTCCGATATCCAAGCGCGTCGTGTAACACCTTTTCATAGAACAATCAACTTCGCCTCGATCATGGGTATTCGGACAGACACCCGCCTTCATGGGCAACAATATGCCTGGTTGACTACATGTGGTAAGCATCGGCACTCTGGCTTGGGGCAGTTTTCTGACTATATTCCAGTCTATATTGCGATGTAAGTGCTCACCATATCGCATCTTTGTAGATGTGTAACGTGTATATAGACTAGCTTGGGAGTTCCCAACCAATCGGCTCATCCAGCGGCTCCCTATTGCGAAATATCTTTCGTTTAAGTATGTGCACCTCTTATCTCCCGTGTCATAATGGAAGCTTAGTCTCGCCGACAGTATCATGGCCTGGGGGGCCGTTCTAGCATGCACGGCTGCTTGTAACAATTTTGTCGGTTTGATTATCGTACGAACACTTCTGGGTATATTTGAATGTGTCTGTCAACCAGCCTTTGTTTTCCTGTGAGTTCGCTCCGTTTTGCGGGAGATGCGTCACTGACGAGCAAAGGTCTACGATGTGGTATACCCGAGAAGAGCAGGCTTTGGTCATCGGGTCGTTTTACTCCATGAATGGCTTCCAGCAATGCGTCGGCGGTCTTATTGCCTACGGAATTGCCCAGATCACAGACGCCAAGATTAAGAACTGGCAAATACTCTTTACTGTAGGCGGCCTCCGCTTTTCCGCGGTGTCCTCCATTTCTAATCGATCTATCAGTTACTCGGCTGTATCACGTTCGTATGGGGTATCTTCGTCGGATTCTGGCTCCCAGACAGTCCCATGCGGGCCAAGTACTTTACCCCCGAAGATCGCATTCTTATTGCGGAACGCGTCAGGAAAAATGATACCGGATTGCAGAACAAGGAGTTCAAGGTGAGGTCATCCTTAGTCATCCTCTGTCGTGCTTTGAGCTAAGTATTGCCACAGAAACACCAAGCGAGTACGTTGCACGCATGCACCCATAAAAGTTCCTGTGCTGACCGCCCTTCAACAGTCGAAGGCCTTTTAGATCCAACTATATGGGCTATTACCCTGATCTCCTTTACGAATGCTTTGCCCACTGGTGGTATTGGTGCTTTCTCGAACATCATTTTGACCGCATTTGTGAGTACTGCGTCTTGTCGCCCCGATAGCCAGTATTAACTGTTAGAAGGGGTTCACGGTCCTGCAGACATACTTGCTCGCCATTGCGCAGGGTGCGAATGTCCCATATTTGCGTCCTACTCCTAATCAATCGTTTGCAGGGGCCATCATCATGTCCTTTTTGTTCGGTGCGGCATATCTGTCGAAAAGATACAACCAAAAACTTCTGCTAGCCTTCGTAAGTCACCTTACACTAATGTTTTGGCCTCCATGTAAACACCTTCGTTTGTGAATAGCTATATACTCTTCCCAATATTGCTGGCACGATTGTATTTATCTGTGTAGAAACGTCTGCAAAGACAAAAGTCGGTCTTCTCATTGCTTTTTAGTATGCCTATTTTCTTGGTCTAAAATTTTGTGCTAACGATGCACCAGTTGCACACAAGGTTTTGGCGCCGTTGCAGTCCTGAACTTGGCACTGATGTCCGGAAATGTCGGCGGGGTACGTGCAGAATAATGCCTCGCTGAGGATGCTAAGTGACAGTATCCGTACAGCGGTCCAAGCAAGTGATCGGGTCGACGTTGGTGTTCATGTGAGCGCATTAGCATCTTTAGAAATAACTAGATACTGAAACCTTACTTAGTGCATGGGCAGTTGGAAATGCTGTGGGGCCCCAAGGTGCGTTCTAGCTTTCTAGCACCATTATACATCTAATGATAACATGAGTCTAGTTTTCCGTTCTGATGACAGCCCTCGATACGTGAAAGCATGGATCTCCCACATGGTCATGTACGGGCTCCAGATCGCAGCCATCTTCTTCCTCCGGGTCCGGCTTATGCGTTTGAATGTCTTGAAACGCCGTGCGCAATCACTGAAAGAAAGTCAAGCTAGCGGTGAAGATTCGGTACACTCATCTCAATCGAAACTCGGCGTCTGTGTTAACCATCTGCCCTCCAGGATGAGCACCTTGCCCATCGACAAGCCTTTGACGACCTTACTGACCAAGAAAATCCCGACTGTACGTATCTGTTCAAACGCTGTAGATTTATAGACTGACTTTCTGACGCAGTTCGCTACGTCTACTAACTCCTTAATGACACTCAACTGTGTAAGTGTTATGTACAGTAGTCTCAGGGAATTATTGTAAACAAGACGTATATTTCTGCTAAGTAAAATACATTGAGATCATTAACCCGTTTCAAATAAGATGGTACACAGCACGACGAAAGACTGAAAAAAAAGAGATCAATGTTCGGCATCTGGAGGTTTGGATAGAGCAATATCAAGTCTCGTGGCGAGTTGGATGATATCATGTTCGAGTTGAGAGATCCTTGTTTGCCTGTAAATCCAGTTAGCTGAAGAGTCAGAAACAGGTTCTTAGCACATACTCAAAGGAGGATTTCTTCCCAAACTCAAATGCTTGAGACACACCAAGGGTCTGATTGGTCTGAGCGTGCTTGGCTTTCCACGCCTGCTCTTTCTGCAGTAGTGACTTCAAATCAGGGAGTACACGAGCATACTCTCGCTGTATCTGCGGCGTAATCATGTTAATGAGCCCGTAAACCAGGGTCGAAGGGACACGTACCATTCCCGCCCTGGCTGCAAGAGAAGATCCATCGTATTTTCCTATACCTGTTACGTCTTGCTTCATTCTCTTCAGCTCTTCAAACCATTTCGTTTCGTGTTCACTAAGTTCAGGTGATGCCTTGTCCATCATATGCTGCAGCATACGGTCCAATCTAGCCATCAAGCTCTTGTGGGTTTCCTGGACTGTTTGGATACGAGCTTGGCTGGAATCGAGATCCGGACCTTTCAGCCTTTCCACCAGGGTGTTGAGCTCCGCGGCCTTTTCGCACAGTCGCTTCAGTTCAAGCGCCTGCAGCCCTGCCCGTGTTTCTGACAGCCGATGTGCAAGGTGAATTTCGTGGATTTGATTAGTCAGTTCGGCAACCGTGTTCGCCAAGTAACGCAAAGTCTCCGGGGTCAACATTAACTCGCCTCTCGCAGATGGAGGCAATGACAACTGAGGATTCGAAGGAAGTCCCGACGGTCGAGAAAGAATGGTTCCTGGTTGGAATGGCTCGGCCCCCAGCAACGAGACGTACGTAGACGGACCTTCAGAGGGCTTCAGCCATTTATCCTTCTCTTTCAGCTCGTCTCCATCGTCAGAGGCTGGTGGTGGTAAGCTTTCCGTTCGTGATCGAGGCGATTCCGATCGCAGAACAAGATTGAATGTTGTGATTCTCATTGCAGATGTCAGAATGAAAATGCTGTATGTTAAATAGACGTTGTCGGGAATGGTAACGGCCACCACGGGATTTGAGCACCTAGGAAAACCTGCATTAGAACGCGTTTCCATGTGAGAAAGCCAGCTTACTTTTTCTCCACTGAAAAGGTGGATAGAATGGGTTGCACGTTGGTAACAGTGGACTGTTGCAACGCTTCCGTCAGGCTTGCGTCCACCTCATCATCGTTGGCACGCAAGGCAGAGGTAAGACTTTGAAGTACTGGCTCAAGGTGCAACGCATGTACCCCGAAAGCATGGTATACGTATATCGTATCATCGTGAATTGGGTCGACGACGAATACTGGATGGTTACCCTGAAGCAGGTCGAGCAGTTCAGGGGATAATGACCACAGTTTGGAAACTAGTCCAAGATCGATGGTCTCATACACGGCAAGCATAGGTAACCCTCGACTTGGCTAAAGGGCAGCGTTTGAATAATGTGCTACAAATATAAGACAGACTGTACGAACCTTATTGCTCCACCTGGCTTCGACCTTTTCGACGTCGAGACAAAGATCAACCCGCCCATCTTGGTATGCGATCATCACGACGCCCAGATGCTCTGTCTCACCTCCATCTTCCTCTTCAATATTGTCGTAGTCGTTACCGAAAGCAAGATAGGCTATATCTGTCGCCTCTCCACCATCACTGTGCTCCAGCATCCGTGGCGAAGGTTGCAATAAGAACGGGCCTTGCCGCGTGGGCGACGCCTTCATGGTAGTGGGTGGGTGCATGGGGACAGATCGTGACGTAGCGGGGAACACGCTGCCTGCAGGAAGCTGTTTCACCAAAGCCGACACATATTTTTGTTGATAGTCGTAGATGGTGCTGAGGTTTTTAGACGCGGCAGATGTGCTTCCGCGAGACAGAAGTTCAAGTTTCGCTGAGATAAAGCATTCCAACGAATGGACATATGCAGAGGGTATAGAGCTTTTTTTCATTGGTTTAATGTGGCAATGAAGACGAAGGACGACTCACGCGTTTTGGGGCATGTAGGGACATATGGAATATATGTCTCCGGATTTCATGACGGCGTATATCGTCAAAGGACCCCAATCGGCTTTCCCTTTACCCAAATCAAAGGAAGCCACTTCGCGATCTGCTGGGTCCTCAGCAAGATAGGACCTCCCAAGTTTCTTGTCCGGGACAAAAGACAGTACTTGGAGTGGATCTTCAGAGTCAACCGAGATGTCATATTCTCTAAGGAAAGCAGATAAACAAATTGTTAAATATATAGCGATCGACGAACCTAAGCTTCCCGTCGATGGTCATGACCATTAGTGTAGTACCTGCTTCGCCCCAAGGATGCCATTGTATCTTGGCAATGGGCGGCGATGTGTCTGATGCGTGATAATATTGACCAACTTGGACAGACCTATAAGATGTGTTAGACGCCGATTCGCAGTAAAACCTGGAGACGCACTTGCAATCCAACTTGTCTGGAACCAGCCGCAAGAATCCGGAGCGTGGAAGTACAACCACCGCGACTTGAGTTGCACCTGCGATGGCAAGAAGTTTTCCACCTGGATTCAGGGATATATGGTGTATTTCAAACTGCAGGTTGGGTGTATGCAGAGTCTGCCAGAACTGAGCGCAAGGTTCATTACGCAGACATTGGGGGCATACCTTGTACTGTTTCTCTGTACTGCGGCTGAACTTGCCGTCGCCCAGATGGGTCATCCTGATTTCTTTTCCTGCAGCAACTATGACATCCGAGTCGCGTAGAACCATGATTTGTCGTCGTCCAGACGGTGTAAGCCCATCTTGAGTCGGGCTGGCATTTCTAAACTTTGGCAGCGTGGTGGTGGATAGTTCTAATGAGGATTCCGGTTGAGCGAGAGGCCCGCTGAATTCTTTTGGCAGAGAGAATATTGGGTGGCTATTGAGAGATATCAGAGGGTCTTGGTCGTCGGACATCGCGTTGAGAAAGAGAGAATGAGATGTTGAGTCGCTCGAAAAAGACAAACGCCCGATATGGGTCTTTCTTCTCACAGGGGTGACGCGTTGGCTTGCGCGTCCTGTAAGGACATCACCATCTACCACCATGACCTCCATTGGCACAGGCTACGATCTCTCAGCAAGTACTTACTCTCCAGATGGAAGGATATTCCAGGTGGGCTCTACAGTATCAGGTGTCTTCAAAATGCTTACACTGCTGGAAAGGTCGAATACGCAAACAAGGCCGTCGAGAATTCTGGGTTAGCCCATCAATATCTACATTGCTCAGAAATCTAACAAGATGGTTTCGATAGGACGGCAATTGGTCTGCGTGTGAAAGGTGGTATTGTTCTGGCCGTCGAGAAGCTGGTACACTCCAAATTGTTGGTTCCCGGCGCCAACAGACGGATACAGACAGTGGACAGACATATTGGCATGGTACGTCGGTTTTTCAAAGGTGACATAGCTGATTCGAAATTGTAATTGTAGGCCACAGCAGGTCTGCTCGCTGACGGTCGCCATCTGGCTAACAGGGCTCGAGACGAGGCATCCAATTACCGCGAAACATACCGAACACCATCCCCACTAAAGGTAGAACGATCCAGCGCTTCAGCTGATCTAGACTCATCTTTCTCTTCCCTGTAGTCACTCGCAGATCGATTGGGCATGTATGTGCAAGCTTATACCCTGTATTCATCAGTTCGTCCGTTTGGAATCAGCACCATCCTCGGGGCGGTGGACAAAGATGGACCGTCACTATACGTGATTGAGCCAAGTGGTGTTTTCTATGTACACATCTCTTTCATTCATCTGCATGTCTGGCTTTGTTCATTATTTTGTAGGGCTATCACGGCGCGGCAGTAGGCAAGGGTCGTCAACTAGCCAAAACAGAACTTGAGAAGCTCGACTTGGCGTCAATTTCCATGCGTCAAGCGGTGTTAGATGCTGCTCGAATGTATGTGTTTATTCTGTCCCGTCCACCCTGAATTCAACTGTGACTTTAGAATCTATCTGGTGCACGACGACGCTAAAGAGAAGGAATTTGAACTTGAGATGTCATGGATCGGTGATGAGACGAATGGTCTCCATTTGCCCGTCCCTAAGGATCTGTTTGACGAGGCGGAGAAGAAGGCAAAGGAAGCTCTTGAAACTTTCGAGTAGAAAGCACATGCTTTTCACTGTACTCTGTTATGTAGTTTCCCAACCATTGACTGCAACCAGAAAAACAAATTAATGCATTTAGAATCGCGCCGTCTACACTATTTGCTCTAGCTCCCGTGCGTAAGCCAGTGAGGCCGCAATCAACTTCTGTCTTGGTATTTCTAGCTGTTCTTCGCCTTTGCGGGCAAATGTGATTGTGGCACCAGTCAGATCTATCTCCCAACCCCTCTGTATTTAATGTAAGAAGACAGCGAGTATAGCATAACACCATGGCACTCAACTTGTTGCGCAAATGCGAGAAGCTCTGATTGTGATGCAAAGAAAAGGAGGAGGGCAGCGTCCTTCAAAGGAAGACTGTTGTATGCGGACTCTTCACAGCTTGCGATCTCATTCCTATGGAACAAAATCAACGAAAGCTCATCAAGCTGGAAGGATTGCGTACCGGATAGTTCCAATCAAGCTGTCAACAAAGTATTTGTACTCTTCTGCTGGCGCCTCAGCTCTGGCATTCCACACCTTGCTATAGCTTCCCTCCATTAACCACCGTTCGAGATTTACCGGATGGCTGATGTATGGGTTGTCGCCGATGGCATCTGCAGGTAGCGGAAGGCTTTCAAGAGTAGTGTGAAAATCTGCTATGCGATTCTGAGTGAGAAGCCGGATGAGGTTGAGGCCGCGAATGGGGAATTCTCGTTTTGACGGTGGCAGGTAGGAGCTGATGGAGCGTGAAGAAGCGCTGAAGTGAGCAGGTAGCAGAACACACCTGTAATCATTATAAAACGTTTGTAGCTGAGAGAAATATCGGTCGAAGGAGGGCTCGTCTCGTGAACGTATGCTCCAAATTGCGCCGATTTCGAGGATGTCGCCTACATTGGAATCAGCACGGCGCATGGAGAACAAAAGCGGGGCCTCTGACGAGCGATAACTAGATCTCTTTGGATAGGTTCTCCTTGGGGTATAAGCAATCCAGCCTCAATCAATCCAATCTGTAGCCAGCTCATCATCAGTGCATTTATTCCATTTTCTGCCGTCGACACAGACCTTGAGCTGAGAAAGTAGCGTTCCACATCGTTTAGTATCCGACGGTATCGAGTTGAAAGAGCGCTGAAGGTCTTCATACAAAGAAAGGAGGTTACTGGACATGGCAGTGGGAGGTCAAGTCGACGCGTGTGCGACGCGTCAGCGCAACAATTGCCAAATCAGGACCTATACCTCTCTCCTTCTCTCTCTCAGCAAATATGGACCATATCGACATGCAGCAGCTCAAATCTGGCGAGGTCAACCTTGGGGTGTGTGTTTTTGGCGTTGTAGGGCGTTGCTACCTCTGACGGTGGCCCTAGACTTCAATCATGGCCGTCCAGTTCGACGGTGGAGTGGTCATCGGCGCAGACAGTCGTACAACCACAGGAAGCTATATTGTACGACAATATATCTCTCATCTTTCCCTTACACTCATTGCGTTTCAGGCCAATCGTGTAACAGATAAGCTCACACACGTCCACGATCGTGTATACTGCTGTCGGTCAGGTTCAGCAGCGGACACGCAAGCTATTGCAGATATTGTGCATTACCACCTTCAAATCTATTCGTACGTGTTGTGTCGTCTTCGTGTCCTCCAGGTTCATGCTGACAAATATTGTACAGTCAAACGGCAGGCGCTCCTCCGTCGGTGCACGCAGCAGCAGCTATCTTCCAGAAGATGTGCTACGAAAATAAGGACGCCCTAAGTGCTGGGATCATCGTAGCCGGATGGGACAAGGAGGTCGGTCCCAGTGTCTACAATATTCCTCTTGGGGGCGGACTGTTCCGCCAGCCTTGGGCTATTGGTGGTATGGTCTTTCACATGTCGACTCCTTCCCTATGTAACAAAGTCTTGTAGGCTCTGGCTCCACATATGTATATGGTTACTGCGACGCCACGTACCAAGATGGATGGGGCAGAGACGAGACTGTGAATTTTGTCAGGAACAGTAAGTCCCGCTGGTGCATGTCAATTTCCTGTTCTAATGGTCCCTTCCAGCTCTGGCGCTCGCTATGTCGCGAGATGGCTCCTCAGGTGGTGTGATACGCATGTGTGTCATCACAGAGGATGGTGTCGAGAGACTGTTTGTGCCCGGCGACAAACTTCCCAAGTTCTGGGAAGGCCGGGAAGTCTTGGGAGCTGGAAAGCCGATACCTATTGACAGCGGAGTTGTGCCAATGGCTGTAGAAGCATGAAATTGCAATTACTATCTCTTTGTATTCAACATATTGAGTGCCTACTCAAATACATCAACTGAGCGGTACTTCTGACGTAGAACCCAATGGCTGCTCTCTTCCCAATCTGTTCCTTCCTCAAACATCCTCAGTCGCCAAAGAGCTACAGCAACAGAAGCCGTGTCGCCTCTTTTGACAGTTTCTTCGTCAGAGCAGAGAAGATATGCATGGCTACCCTTTTGATCGCCCTTTGCGTTAGTCATCCCAGTCGAGGTGTTTGCTTTAGCACGGACTCGAGCCTGGCGCTCGATGGTCAAAATCCGAAGGAGCAAGGCATGTAATGACGCTCGCTGAGGCCGGGCGGGAAACAAAGAAACACCGTTGTAGAATGGCACCTGTGGACTAGAAAGCCGTTGCGAAAGATCTGACGCGGTAATCGTATGAGAAGATATCGGGTATAGAGTAGACAATGGTAAGCTCGGCCTATTTTGTATGCCAGGAGGTATTTTCTCTTCCTCTTCTGTAAGAGGCAAAGGTGTCATTGAGCCTTTCACCATTGTCTTCGACTGGGGTTCGCGTTTTAAAGGAGGGACCACCAGCAGAGCGACCGCGTTTGAGTAAGGAATGGTCCCGGTGCTTATGACGTCCTTGAATTCTTCACGAGTCAGTCTCCGTAATATTGGCGGTACAGGTAGACGTGTGGGCCAGCGTTGCATCTGTTCTGCCAATAGCTGTAGCTCTTGTAGAATACGGACGCGTAGAAAGTGTGATATCTGTTTCACCACGAGTGAATGCAGATGCGGGTTTGCGGTAACGCGTCGAAACATATCTGCATGTCACCAAGTCAATCATGGACAACATATGAAAGCGCGCTACTTACTTGGATCCAAATTATCAAAGACGCGTTTCCAGCATAGAATGTATGTTGCTCTGCCTGACCTGCGCGAGGCAAACTTGGAATGTTCAAGTCCGTCAGGCATGATGATACTCCTGTTGTCGGAGCGGTTGGCTCTTGGAGTAGGTAATTGCAATAATCCAAGACGTATCATAAAATCTATTGAATGAGTCGGTTATGCTGCTTGGGTCATGAAGATCAGCACCGTACCAGTTGGCAAATCTTGCTGAGTGATTACGCATCTCCTGGTTGAAGAAGACAACATTCGTACTAGGTGAGAGTTTGCTTCAGCGACACCCAGAAAAGAAACCACCCGGCGCGTACATACGGTATGGCGATGACCACCACCTTCTTTCCTCTGTTGTCATCTCTCTGGGACGTTCCATGCTTCCCTGCCGTGGCTTGGCGCCTTTTGCGATAGAAACACGAGGTGGTAGAGTTTTTCGTTGGACATGCTGTCGAGAACTAGTAATCGGGTTGTCGGGCGATAACAGTATAGATTCTGAATACTGCGACGGATCGAAAGAAGGGCGGGGCGGTACAGGCTCGTGCTGTGACATTTTTCGTTTTCGCTTTACCAAAAACCGCTGGTGTTGCTGTACAGGCTGGTCGGCGAGCTTGGCGATAAGACGAGGCAAAATACGTGGCATGTGCGTCGATGTCGTGGTCGTTGTTCGCAGCAAGGTCGGTGACCAATGGCGTGGATCCGTTTACGTACCTTTTTCTTTCAACGATGACCACAAGTTGCGGCGCTGGTTCCCCTGGCTATGCTTTCTGTTATCTATATTTGTTCTCTTGATTGATACAAATCGACCGCATGACTGGCCTTCTAGCGACATCTAAAAGCCTATGGCAAAGATCCTGGCGCTCAAAGGAATCTCCCTATCATTCTGCAATGTCAAGCGACCTCGACGAGAAACAGCCTGCCGGACCAGTCACCTTGGCCGTAGTAGGATGCGGACAACGAGGCAAGGTGCGCCTATTCAATCTACTGATGTACGTTATCGCTAAAATGGGTTCACTGGCAGGCATACGCCAAATATGCTCTTCAATGTCCGAATCGCTGCAAGGTCGTCGCTATCGCAGAGCCCCGTCCGGAAACTCAAAAACACTTTGCTAACTTGCACTGCGTCGATGATACGCTTGTGTTTCGCACCTGGAGAGACCTGCACGCTGCCTCTGCGGAAACACTAAACACTATCGGAAAGCGTCTTGCAGATGCAGTTATCATCGCCGTACAGGACTACATGCATGCAGAGGTCGCTGAAGCGTTTGCGCAGCAAGGATACCATATCCTATGCGAAAAACCCATGGCCACAAATGTGGAAGACTGCCTTAGAATCGAGGCGGCGATCAAGAAGGCCGGGATCATATTCGGAATGGGACACGGTATATTCAATTCTAAACTTGCTTGACCAAAAGATTTAAATGTTCGTAGTGATGCGTTACTCTCCTTATAGTCAGGAGATATCAGAAATCGTCGTTTCCGGGCGTCTAGGTAGACTAATAAACCTTGTTCAAGTGGAGCCCGTTGGATATTACCATTTTGCCCATTCTTACGTCCGAGGACACTGGGCGAAGGAGGACAAAAGTTCTTTCTCTCTCATGACCAAGAGCTGCCAGTACGTCTTTACCCACACGCAAGCCAGAGACGCGCTAAATGACATAATGATAGCGATATCGACATTATTTGCCACTGGCTCTCCCCGTCAAACCCGACTCGTATATCATCGTTTGGATCATTACAGCATTTTAGAAGATCTGCCAAACCTGTGGAAGCAGGCGCTGCCACACGCTGTATTGACTGTCCAATAGAGAAAACGTGTCCGTATAGTGCCAAGAAAGGTGAATAATTTCCCCCTTCGCACCATATGATGGATTTTATTCTCTCACAGTTTATCTCGATCCCGTTTCCAGAGGCAACAAAGGATGGCCTGCCTCGACCACCGTCGACGGTATCCCCGACATTGAAAACATAACAGAAGCCCTGAAATTTGGTCCCTACGGCAAGTGTGTCTACGAAAGCGACAATGATGTCTGCGATAACCAAGTTGTCAACTTCGAATTCGACAATGGGAGCACCGCGTCATTCACTATGGTCGCCTTCACGTCTCTGATATGCGACAGACAACTCCGCATGCACTTTACTCACGGGGAGATAGTTGGAGACATGAACAAATACACTGTCACTGATTTTCGGACGAGAACAACAACTACGCACATCCCAAAGGATGAGGGTGGCGGTCATGGCGGCGGAGATCTTGGTTTGATACGGTCTTTCGTGAAGGCTGTTCGAACAGATGACCAGAAAGTCCTGGGAACTGATATTGCGGATGTCGTGAAGAGCCATCTGACTGTCTTTGCGGCTGAGACGAGTCGGAAAGAAGGACGGGTGATCGACTGCGTTGAATATGAAAAGTTGGCTCGAGAACGGGCTGCACAGGTTAATGATTCCGGGATATAGATATCTTCGTACCTTCCTCCACATCTCTTGTTGCAATCTCGGGTACTCCACAGCTTCGAAATGCTTTACGAACGAACGAAAATGCCAAGTTAACACTGTACAACAACCTAGTTCATTTATCACTACAAACAACACTTTAACGGGTACGACGACGAGCAGATATAAAATGACAGATGGGATAAATAGTTACCAATGTAGCTAGTCTGCCCAATAATGAAGGAGCACTATGAACCTCGTCAAAATTATGAGGAAAAAATAGATATGGATTCGAACAACACCTGGCACAAACCACGGGTATATATGCTTCGCACCAAGGTTCTAAATGCAAGTCTTAAGGACTTGGAGGGTGAGAACCCACACTCGCCCAACTGGACGCAGATATTTCGCTGCCAAAATTACTGCGTAGCTCGTCTGAGTCATGCTCATCAATATCAGAGCCAGAGCTCTCAGAGGATGCCACAGAAAAGGCTGCCTCATGATCACTGTCATCAGAGAGCACCAAATGCTCAACATACGAGACTGGGGAGAACGAGTGGTACTCCGTATTTGATACATGAGAGAAGGGCGTGTCAGGACGAGATGATGGCGCCGAGAGAAGCTCAACACCATGTTCCTGATCGAGGTCGACGGGGTGAGAGAGTGACAGACTAGGAATTGAGCTAGGTGAAAACGTGAATGGCGGGAAGGGTTGGTCGGATGCGAGCTGTGGCGAAAGTGCATCAGAGGGAGCTGGGGTTGGAAGACGGCCAGGGGGAGATGTGGGAGATGGTGACCGTAAAGTCGAACGTGACGGCGAGAGATGGATCTCCGGCAAGGTCTGGGGGAGCGGTGACGACGTTGGCGAGGGCGACGCTCCGCCGATATCACTCACGGTCGTAGGCGTCGACGGAGCGGAAGAATTGGATATAACGTGTGTAGGGATCAATGCAGGATAAGGAATAGAGACATTCGACTAGGAGGAGATGCGCAGTAAGTCTCACAGAGGTTTCAAGTAAACGACGGGACATTGACCTGGTCTAAGGCTGATTGTTCCGATGCAGCATTCCTTCTCAGCCGCAGAGTTGAAGAATTACTTTTATCTACCTCATTGCGCCATTCGTGGACTTCGTGCGAAATGAGTTTCTCGAGTTCATAGGCGCTCTTATCGTCGTCGTCAGTATCGCCACCATCGTCAGACCGTTTGCACCGAGCCTTGCCCTTCGATGGGAGGGACACAGGTACGACAATGAGAGATTCTCTTTGCCTCCTTTTAGCCTTGCGCTTCGCGATGAACTCCTCAGCCCATTTCTCCAATTTCGGAGCTATGTGGGGTTCGTATACGAACTAGAAAGGCTCAGACATGGATAGAACATACACAGGTGACGGCTTACCTCCTTGAAAGCGAGACCTGCAGCTACAGTACCTACGATTGCGAGAACATAGACTGCAGGAGCGGGCATGTTAGGAAGACAGGAAGTGGTAGAAGGATAAGTTACCACCCTGCTCTCGGCATCCGCACCGGCGAATGTTATTAGCGCCATCGGCATTTCATCACGTTTTCCCCAAGCACTGCCTTCCGTTCTTTTAGGGGACCACCGTACCCTTCAAGTACAAGGCTCGAGAATGCAGTAATTAAGGATCCTTTGCGTTACAGGACTCCTCTTCTCGCTGGGCGTACAGAATTCATTACTATTCCATGTGGTGTGCTTACACGAAGGAAGCCAGGTACTTCTGATTTCACTGATTTGACATGGGCCATATTTATCCTCGGCGCTTAGTCACTGCATTCCTAACAGTACCCCTGCTGTATAAGAGGTGGAAGGATCAGAGTTTACTTCGTATCGGCCGGAGGAGCTTATCTCGTTTCACAACTTCCTCAGCGATACAGCGTACACTCTCCCATTCCACCTCGACGCCTTCGACCTCACATGCTTCTCGGAAATCCGGATTGGAGTACATCACCCATGCAATTCTTTCTTCGTTCGTAGGCGCGCCAGGCGGCTCCACCTCGAAATCTGGTTCTTTCCTATAGCCGAGCATTGCCACACGTATGAGTATTGCGCTAAGGTGCGTGTTAAGAAATGGAGGAGACCCCAAAACACACAAAATACATACGCAGTTAGACCGAATACAGGCTTGGTGCCTCCAGCCTCTCGGCCGGTCAGAAACTGATGAACACGCATTTGGCGGCAGGCACCGTCAGGTCCTGGGGGTAGACTGTGATCCTTGTACGAGTGATGGGGGACTTCAAGGGATGCCATTTCGGCGTTCAAAGCATAGTCGGAGGACACAAATGCTTTGAGTGGATGAGAAAATAGAGAAGCAACTTCTGCTGAATTGAGGATCGGCTAAGGCTGATCAGCTGTACGTTTCATGAGTCCGAATTGAAACGTACTCGCAGCGTGTTATCCACGATGAGCACGACAACACTAGACATAAATGAAGTGCTAAACAAGACAAGGAGAAGAGAGGGTACCGACGGAACAACAATTAACTGGTTTGATGCCATGAAAGGATCCAGAACGCAGAGAAGGGGAACTTTGCGACGATCTCGAGGTAAACCAATCTATTGTTGAGAGCCTTGGTGAAGGCAGAACAATGAAAATGACGATAGCGTAGTACCTCTTCAAAGGCCTCTCTGCGCTTTAGGAGGCTTTCACATGGGTCGTCGACAGCCTAGTATATTGACAACTCACGGCGGTATCTTCGAAATTCTTATCTTCCGGATCGACCTTCCCTCCGGGTAGAGACGTGTCTCCTGCGAAGGTCCTGAGAGTTGCGGCCCGGCTTTGCCGACAAATTTTGAACGAGCAGTATAAAGGCTTAAGAGGCGTACATACCTACCGGCTTAACAGAACATGTAGCTCGCCCGAGCGGCCAACGAACAGGGCAACGAGCACGGCAGCACACTTTGACCTGGGAAATTTGAGGCGTGGCTTGGGTAAGCGGTACGAGGCCAGGGTTCGTATGCATCTAAGCACCTCTAACTGAACGAAGAGAGTATTGTTGTATGATAATGAAGACATACTGCCGAGACTCTTTGCTGAGACGTGGTACTTCTCGGACCTGGCTAAGCCTTAATTTCGGTCGATGGTACTTTAGGAGATTGATAGGCTTGGGGCCTCTGTACACTGGACGGGGCGGCATTGAACGTGGCGGTAAAGGAGAACGCGATGCACGTGATTGACCAGACTCTTTCCCGGATAACTTCAGTTGTTCAAAATCGTTCAGTGAGTAAGTACACTCCTGCTGAGGCAGCGGTAACAAACCAAGTGGGACCTAGTCAATCATTTCCAGCCTCGGGTGCTGTTCGCAATGATTTCTACGGTTTCATCGCGTTGCATTGCAGCAGGGTCGTACAGCTGGCGACTGCGCTCGTCACTTGGCTTTGAGAGAAAAGGGGGGTACACAGGCCTGTATACGTCCGAACTTAGTGTCAGTGACAACTTGTTATGTCCCCAAAACAGTTCTGTCTACAGTTGGTGCTGATATCGCGCTTCATGTGAAAATTTCACAGCACGGTAACATGAAACATTAGCCAGTACGCCTTGCCAACACATTACGAGTGAGAAATTGCAAGACTTGCCCGTGCCTTACAATCACCTCAAGCCGCGTATTTCTTGACTTCATGTGATCCCTTAAAGGAAAAAGCCAGGGAGATACGAACGTTAAACATCTGGATTCTGGGCCTATGCATGCCGACAATGCAAGAAAGCCATAAAGATTTAGATGGAACCGACGTCCAGCTGCAAACGTTTGTGGCTCAAAACGCTAGGTATCAGTGATTGAACGAGGTCGCGAAGCCGTGCGGATTTTACTAGGGACAGACAGGCGAAACACCAATAAATTGAGAAACGCAACGCGTTTTGCTTCTTCTCGCATCGACGGCGGGTCTAGGCAGTCACCGGGCGCGAAGTCGAAGTCGGTCTGGGGTAGAATGAATTTCATGCGTCCTAGGCTGGCGCGTTCAGACAATGGTAACGATGATGGCTTCTACTGCTCTGGTAAGTCAGCTTTGGATGCCGATAGCAACAAGGGTTGACGGACTCTATACGCCACAGAACTCACCAAGCAAAAACTTTCCCATAATTGGACTGCCGCCATGATTTTCATGGACGCGGGTGTTCTACGGCCCATGGTTTTTAATGGCCCGTCAAAAAAAATAAGAACTCAATTCATTATTTGTTTGGTCTTGTCCAATTATCTCGTCGTGAAGTTCCGGTACCCGCTCACGAGCGAGCTCCGGAGTACGAGGTAGGGTGGATGACGAAACTTGGACGAAACTAAATGTGGTGCGCACATCGCCGCGCAGTTATTTTCGATGTCAGAAGGAACAGTTTATCTGCGTTGCGTTCTAGAACCCTGTTTCATTTTGAGATTTACTGGAGCAGAATTTAGACAGACGACAGGGAATCATCATGTTCTGCAATTTCAGTTCGCGCAATGTTCGGCGTCGAGGCGCATACATGTAATTATCATGGTCATCAGGATTTAAAGAGACCACCCGTCCCTACGGAACGTCGTACGTCACCTCAGTCTGACTCGTCTCGCGAGCGTCGCACAATGACGGGAACGCGGTCTTTACCTGCCGCTGAGAAGAGACAGACAGGGCGTAAGAATACAACGTAACAAACATTCGACCTCTCTTCGCCGTCTGGACGATGGGTCTCCGTTGGAGAAGCTTGGCAGAGGATCGAATGGGTTCAGTTTGACGTATTCCGGTAACACGGCGCTATCTTTGCGGCATACTTTAGAGAATCCGGTCCTATGGGTCGAATGGCAGGTGCGGGAAGCAGACCTGTTAAAGGTTGTATTTTGGGAAGTATCTAATCCGTGTCGGAGCAGAAGCTATCCCCTCGATTATCCGAAGCCATGTAATCATTGAAAATAGCTGGCGCTTCGAGATAGGTACAGTCAATGTGTGAAAATTGGGGATTGTGGTATTCTGATTCGTCCTTCTTTAGCTCTACCGTATAGACGTTGGATACGGTGATTGCGGATCGAAACTCGGAATAGGACTCGGAAAAAGGGACTCGACTCCAAAAACTCAGTAATCAGGAGTTCATTTCGCTTCCACGTCTTTCCACGTATCTGCTACCGTCTCCGGGTCAGAAAATCTTTTGACCCTTAGATGGTATCTTTACAGACTGCCCAGGCGCACAACAGCCCGTCCCTTAGTAAATACCCATTTCTGTTCCGATGCTCCACTGAGATCGCTCTCAGGTACTGCTTCGACTTCTTCAGCAATCAAGAGGGACAATTGCCATTTGAGAGAAGTGCGAGCCTCTAGGAACTGTACCCGCATCAGTTTAGGTCTGACATATGCATTCCTCGACGCCACAAAATATGGCGGCATCAGCAGCTTCCCAAAGCACCATTCTCTCCCGCCCTGAGCACGGACCATGTGAAACGACTAAACTATAATACAGTGGACCCTGTAGTCGGAAAGGCGCCTATTGGAGCCTGGTAACCTTTTTGCACCATAAATATAAATTGCACGAATATGATTCGGAAGACCGATGGCTCTCAACTGCGCTTGGTCTAGTGTCTTGTGTGCCCGGATCAAACAAGTGGGGGACTCGGGAATGGCCCGGTGGTGGTTTAAAACCGTGTCACATCCGAAATCGTGGCAGTGAAGGTCACGGACCTTGGTTTGTTTGATGTATGGAAAGTTCAGGAAGGTTGAAGGGCAGATGACAAGGTTCCTTCTAGTACTTACAGATCAGCCCAAGAAGACATAGCAGCTTGGGGTAACGGTCTGTGCCGGGACTTGAAAACTTTCGCCCACACTAAGGTCTTACAAGTATGTGACGGAAATTTACGTATCGGGAATGATCGAACGGTCCTTGTCTCTCAACCACCATCATCTTGCATGTAATTGTCCACCCGTCCTTGTTCATCATGGCGCGGCGGATCTGCTTCCCGTTTCAACCTGTGGACATACAGTTAAAGTTGCCAGTACAAGATCTGATAGACTTTAACGGCTCATGGCGGGTCTAGTAATCATTCATTGAATTAACGGCACTTATAAGCCATATCTGTATATTTACCCCATCTCGGTTCTTGTATGGGTCTTCTGGATCGGCCGGTTCCAACAGTTTCAGTGCAAAATAAAACAGATCCAGCATGCGGCCCCATTTTATTATATCCCATGATCCCGCCATCACTCTGATTTGCTCATCTCTGGTCTTGCGATTTGGAGATACCCGCAAGTCCTGTGATTGCTATTCAACGTGGCTTTGCTTCCATTGCTCGCCGACCCATTTATTTCTACAGCTCGAGAAACGCCCCCTCTCACGAGACCGATCTAGGTTCTATTCTGGTAGTACCGGCACCTTGCTGCAGCTCGTCATTCACAGAGGCGTGGCGAGCAACAGGCGCCCTTTCATCACCCTATATTCGTGTCACAGTCATCAATCCTCAAATATGGCATTCTCCGGCTTCATCTTTTCTGTTGGGCACATCCATGATCTATGTCCAGGACAAACGATTGGGGCTGCCGGGCGGGAGGACACTTGCCTACGCAGACAATGGCAATACCTCAAGTTCGACACTCATTCTCTTTCTTCACGGGGCATTTTCCGTCGGTGATGCATCTCGACTATCTCCAATCCTTGTCGAGAAAAACATCCATTTTATAGCTCCTTCTCTTCCTGGCTGGGGCAAATCCTCGCCTGTTCCAGACCCTTCAAGTTACCCCATGACCTTTGCAAGCGACATGTCTGCATTGTTAGTCCACCTACGGACTGATGCTGTGCACCTGAAGATCATCATCTGCGGCTATTCATTCGGCACCGTAGCTGCTCAGATGCTGTATGGTGCTCCTGCAAGCGCGTTCTCTTTCCGTTCACAAATTTCGTCTGTCGTCCTCCTCGCTCCGCACTCCCCGCCACACTGTCACATGGATTACGCGAAAGACATGCCGTGGCAATCCTACTTCCTGACAGGTCCGCTATCTCGTTATATACCGTTTAATATTCCCGCTCGTCTTGCGAGGTGCACCTTGGTGGCAAAACTAAAATCTGTGTCGGAAGCAGAAGTCTTCATTCGTCGTTCATTTTTTGACTGTATGACGGACCGAGAGCGAGATTTGTATCTGCGCTGGAGGGAGGAGCGTGGCTTGAACGAGGGTCAGTTTGAGCGGGAGATGGCAGCGAATATGATGCGCAGCGTAGGGCAGACATGGGAAGGATTCCTTCATATACCAACCATTTATCACTCAGGATGGGGCGAATTATCCCCATCTACGCTTGTCAAAGGGCGCGAGGATGGCTTTACTCCTCCCGTATATCTTGTCGCTGCTAAACGGGACCAAACTGTGTCGGTGAATGTGGCACAATGGTTGGCGGGGCATTATCCGAACGCCACCCTCAGGGTAGTGGATGGTAGCCACGTATCACTCATATTATATCTGGACGACGTTTGGAGAGAAATTCTGGATTGACATTAACAGTACGACAAAAGTAATTAATTGTATACAAATCGAGCTAACAATACAGTAGTCTACATATCAAAGTCAGTAAGTGGAAGATACAAAACGAATTGAAAAAAATAAGATGAAGCATGGATTAGTCCTGGAGCTCCAGCTCCCGCCTAATAATCTCTCTGACTTCACGCAGGCCACCTGTTTCCTTTTTTACTCTCTTGGGACTTCTTGTTAACACCTCTTCCGCACTGTCAGCCTTAGTTTTACGAGACTTAGGGCTAGAAGGGCTTCCAAGGGTGCCTGGAGTACTATCATCGATATTGATGGGGTTAGTCTTTGGTGCCGGCATTTCCAGCCATTCTTGTCCAGAAATGTTCAGCTTTTTCAGGAAGAACGGACACAGCTTCAACAGCATTTCCAAAGATTCGCTGGCTTCAGCAGCGGATATCGGTACGGGAGAAGACTTGATGACTGCATTCACCACCTCGGACATAGGCAATGCTCGACGTTTCCTCTTTGAGGGTGTCGACGTAGATGATCCGGAGACGGGCCCAGAAAACAACCTGAAGGGTAAGCTACATGAGGGAAATCGCAGTACCAAAAGAGGGAAACACACATCCAAACACTTTCAGCGACACCGCCCAAGCGGCCAAGTAAGCAACGCCGCCTCATTTCCTCCTGCCCGAGTTTGAGCATCTGATCGCGTGTCAGCTTACCGCCAACAATATCATTACTCAGAGATTTTGTTGGAGACGCTGATAATGAACGCTGACGAATTCGTTCATACAATGCTTGACGACGGGCTGTGGTAGGTGTTTGCGGAACTGTGGAGGCATCGCGACCGCGTTGATGGACGGGTGTTGACGGTTCCGAAGGGATATGGGATACAGAAACATTAGAAGTGGTTGGTGTACGTGGCGTCAAGGTACGTGTACTACTAGAGCCAAGAACGTCGCGTTTGGACGGCGTTTGCGGAAACAAAATGGAATTTTTGATTGGAGACTTGTTAGGAGTTATGGGAAACGGGATCGCGAAATCTCGGCTACGTTTTGTAGGAGATTTAGAGGGAGAACTGGGTGGCAAAGGCGGTGCGAATGATGCAGAAGCCTTGGGAGAGATCGAAGCGAAGACGCGGGTGAGAGAAGAAGGTTTGGAGAGAGTGCTCAATTTGGGCAAGTCCGCCATGGGAACTGGCGGCATGGACGGCTCTTCAGAGTGTAACTGTATATGAATATGAAACGTCAGCTATAAATTCATCGGATAGTATAGATAACGGACCTCGGACCACTTGACTAGTTTTGCGTGAAACTCTTTTCGACGTAGTTTTGCTCCTGCTGTCCAACGAGCTACGGCAGCCATACCACCACCCATGTCCTTATCAATATCCATTTCAACCTCAATTCCAATCCCGTAGGCTGCGACACGCTTCTTGTCTGTCTTGGAATGGTGGGTGGCGGGGCTAATAACTATGCCCATAGCTCCGCGAGTCCAGTCCTTGGTCTGCGATGCTGGGGCATCCAAGAAGGGATTCTCATCGTCGTCATTACCTTGCTGCTTTTCGGGGGCTGAGACTCCATCCCACTCCCAAAGCCAGCAGAGTCTTCGGAGATCATCAGATGTGAATTGGGTAGTCAATCCGGTGTATGTTGTTAGCGAGAGATGGTTCAGCACGTTGCGCACAATGCCGGTGTCTGAGGATGGAGACACGGCACACGACGCGAGAGCATGTGAGAGAGCGTGTTGAAGGCCAGTTTGAATAGTCTGTAGACGCGACAAATGAGTAGGTAAGTCGTCTGTTTTCGGTGCTTTTTTCTTCGACGCAGTAGCAGGAGGCGTGATCGGTCTAGATACACCAGTTTCAGTCAGTTTCAGCATGTAATCAAGCAGAATACACGCACGCCGTCCGCAATCGTTTAGGTGTGTAATCGCTGTCATTGAGCTCGGGCGGACAGCGTTTTTTCCTTGGCGACACTTGAAGGGTGGCATACAAGTCCGACATAGTAAGGAAAGTCCAGGTTCGCTGGACAAGAGAAGAAAAAAACGCGTCCCGAGAGCTCTCCAACTGGGTGTCGCTGTAAGAGCTGTCCTCGCGGTCCCCGTTACGATGTGACCCGCCACGTGGATGTCACAATTGTTGGTCGGAGGTCCCGGGGTTCAATCCGATCGTCTTTCTTCCATCATCCTCTGCTCAACTTTTTTCCTGTGTCGCTCCCAAGCGTGGTCTTTGCTCCATGTCTTCACACCCTGTGGTCAATAAACTGGGGTCGGCAGTTAATCAAAGCTTCTGTTTCTCGTCTTCTGTCAGCTACTGGGCTGCAACGCGACAGGTTAAGTCGAACAGGCATATACCTCATTTTTTAATGGAACATCTCTTTGATCGGAGAGTTTCGAGCCTGCTGTTGAGGTTAATACCGACCTGAGTGTGCCGAGCGATTTCTGCGCACTCAGATTTATCAGGAAAATACTCAGCAAAACATCACCGGCTTCTTTTGCCTCACCATCGAACGGACTATGGTTTACTCCCTGATGCACGCGCCGCCTATCCTATTCAACGTTCTGTGATAGACTTCACATGATCATTGCTTGAGTTTCTGACTACGTGTTCGTGGCGTTTTCAGTTCTGGTCTATAGACACGATTTGACAATGTGTTCATCGCACTTTTTACTTTTGGTTTCCTCGTGGCTTTCAGCATAAACAGTCCCCGTTTGATTCGCTTCTAATACATTGCCTCCGCCTCTCTGTCCTACTAGAACTCCCCCAACATGGCTTTAGAATCTTCGACCAAAGATCACATGTCCGCATTGGTACAATCTCATCCTCTGTATGTACATGTCGATAATGTGCCTGCAATATTCTTACGGATAATCTGTATTTTCCTTTCCCAGGAACTTGTACTTCGACCAACTCAAAGGTTTTCTAATTTCCAATTCTTTCTGTCATTGCATTTACCGAGCTATGTAGATCAGGTCTTCGATATGATACAGAACGAAGCATCCTGTCTAGAGAGAATTCAACAGCTTGAAACCGAATTAAGCGCCTACAAGCGAGCCTACGCGGACGTAGATGCTGAACACCGTCAATGTGAAAAGATTAAAGCCGAATGCGAGAAGCAGAAGGAGATACTAGCAAGTCAACTACAGGTTTGACATCTCCTTCTTTGTCTGATGCGGACGTTGATTGTCTCGGCGCAGGGACATCGTGTTGTCACTTTGATCGATGGTGACGGCGCCATTTTTGCCAATGAGCTTATCGCTCAGGGCCTGGCTGGTGGGCACGTAGCCGCACAGAAGTTGTCCGACTCTATTCTCCAACACTTAGGCGCCAACTATGGCGCCAACCAGTACCAGCTTTGGGTTTACATTTTCTATAATAAACGTGGACTCGTTGAGACATTTGGGCGCTTGGGGCTGACCACGCTTAAGATTAAATTTGATGATTTCGCCATGGGTTTCAATCAAGCAGCGGAACGATTTCTTATGGTCGACGTCGGAAACGGAAAAGAGGCTGCCGATGCAAAAATTAAAGGTTCGTCGTGATCTGTTACATCCACTCTTGGACGCCAATCAAATCGACGTTTTAGCGCACCTTGAGGACGATATCCGTTTGCCGCAAACGTCAAAAGTAATATTTGCCGGTACATGTTGCTTCTCCTCTATCTACGTACAATTTGCACCACTGATATTATTTGTTCAGGCTGTCACGACAATGGATACGTGACCAATCTTCGCTCTCAGATAACTGCGGGGTACAAGCAAAAGCTTATTCTTTTAAAGAGTTATACTGATATGGCAGCCGGTATCTCGGAGCTCGATCTACCCACGCTTACCATACCGGACCTGTTTATGCCCCAAAAGTTAGGGCAGCCTTTATCCAGCGTACCGCCTGGGCTCGCCACCGTACGCAGATCATCATTCGTAATACCTCGACCCGCTATGCCGCCATCCATGACATCAGACACTGGAGCCGCAGTCCAGAAGCCTACGGCACCAGATTCTAACGGACCTTCTTCGGCGGTGCCGGACCAAGAATCCATGGTGCAGCGCTCTTCATTGTCACTCCCTTCTTACGCCTTTGCCATATCAAACGACAGAAGATCAGAAACCCCGGATTTGGACTCGGGCAGTGATGACTCGGATGACAGTGACGACCTGTCTGTCGAGGCATTCGTGTCGTCTTCTTTCACTTCAAGACATATTGATCCTAACATTGTGAGCAATGTTCTTTTTTGTCCTTTTGATCGCCCTGTCCTGATGGCTCTGATGGTACAGCCCCTCTCGAAGCGTGAGTGACATCGAAAGTCAGAAATTTCCACGAATAACCTTATTCCGTTAGATAAACCCCCTCCCTGCACGTTGTTCTATTTGGCTAATTGCAAGCACGGTGCGGACTGCAGGTATGCTCATGACTATATACTAGACTCGGAGCATTTCAACGAAATTCGCACGAACGCTAAGAAAGCCCCGTGTCCCTACGTTAACAAAGGTGTCGTCGATTCGTCATAAGTGCGGCGTCCGACTGATCTGATTACAGGTGAAACGTGTATCTGGGGAGAAGACTGTTGTTATGGACATGTCTGTCCCATGTCTGGCAACTGTTACTTCAACAAGAAGGGGAAATGTAAATTCACTGGAGGTTTGTCGGGTGTGACCTTTCCAGTCATGCGGATCTAATTTTACCATTTCTAGTCGATATGCATAAAGAACCGAAAGTGTTAATCAATGAGTAGGAAATTCTGCTGCCCTAGTATGATGTATGTATAGAGGACCTTCCCACCAGTATGAATATGCTTTCTGTTCTCTCCAGATTGTTAGTCAAAAGATGATGCGCGGAGGCACGGATACCTTTTGGGACCTTGCCCCCCCTTTTTCGTTATCCCCCTTCCAAAACAATCAAAGAAGACTTCCACTTTGATGATTGCAACAAATGCTGACATGTACATTAGCACGCCTGTTGCCGTTCAAGGTCACGACGGTGTGATTCCGGAGGGAGGGTTTGGGTGCTTTTAGAAGCACCTTGCAAGCGCTTGTCACTCGGACCGCCACCGTGACCCGTTTGTAAAGTCGCCTCGGTGTGACTTGCGAAGTCGATCTTGCTGCATTACGGCCTCGCTATTTCCCTTTTCGCTTCCCAAGCTGCCTGGCTGGATTAAGAACCCCGAGAAGCCGCTTCTCGTTTACCTGATCCCAATTGCTTGGTCGAAGGGCCATGCCTTAAAGGTACCGCGAATTTTACCAGTCTCCCTCCGTTCATCCTCACCTTTCTCCATTTTTTAATCGCTGCCCCGATGGCGACCCAACCTTTAGGCGAGGGTAATCAGCAGGTGTGGTGCGTATCCCATCTTGTTTGTGTAATAGTGGCGTTGATTGATTTCTTCTAGGGATGAAGCTCTCAGTCGGATTCTTAGTGAGTTTATACTTCCTTTTGCCTCGTCGTACCAGTCTGAATTCGTCTCTTTCAGATCTATCCCGAGTGACGGTTAAGCGGAACGTCGAACTCGAAAACACGGTTGCAAAGCTCCAAGCCGAGATTGAGTTATGGAAGGACCATCACGCGACGATGCAAATGGAAGCAAATGCGCATAAAGTGCAGCTTGCCACGCTCAACAAGCAGGTCTCTAATATGGATGTCTTTCGTGGGGTACGTCTTTCATTCATTCATTCATTGCTAAAGTGGCTTATTTCGCGCCCTTTCAGAGCCAAGATCCATTGATTCTTTGTGTTATTAATGGAAGCACCTCAATGTTCTGCACGAGCCTAATCTCGCAAGGATTCCGAGGCGGTAACGAAGCGGCCAAGCAACTGACCAAAGTCATCGCGGAGTACCTTGCCAACGAAAGCGTACAGGTCGTACGAGGACTATCATTTTGGGTTACCGTTTATTTCAATAAGTCGGAGGTCCTCAGTACTCTCCTTGGTCACGAGCTATGCACGGAGGAGCAGTTCGAGTCTTTCTTAGCTGTGAGTATTCTATTGGAATATCTTCTTAGGTGTTATTGATCTTCAAATTTACAGGGCTTTAGCCATGCATCTCCGCGCTTCATGGTTGTTGACGTTGGTTATAATACCGAAGATGTCACTATGAAAATTCGAGGTACGCATCAGTAGTTCAACTTCAATTAACTCGTCTTCTGAATGTTGCTACAGAATATCTTCAGACATATGCTAAATTGCCTTTGACCCTTCGCATGTTCTTCGGTGGTGCGCTGGCTTGGTTCATAGATCCAGACTACCGTGGCTTACCGGTTCCTTTTTAGGTGTGCAAGAGCGCGATATTACGTCCCTTCTTAATGACTTGGCGAAAGAGCACCTCTTGGGCAAGCTGGTGACGCTCAAGTCTGCGGGAGACTCTGGAATACCGTCGACGTTCTTCCTCCCTTCCTTACAAGAAGACAATTTATTCTTTAACATGAACTCACTCCGGACCATGCAGAAGCCGTCTCCGGGGCCTCTAACTGTGGGCCCCTTCAGCACGGTAATAACGAACGGAGGTCTTATCAGCCCGCAGTCCCCCGAACGTTCTATTGGTACACGACTTATTGATCCATCGCTCGTATGTGGTTATTTTTGTTTCCTTTCATCTACTCTTTTGACGAGTACGATCTGCATAGCCTCTGCATAAGCGTATGTATGGTCGCTCTGCCACCCCAATGTCATTGACCGGTCATACAGAGTCGCCGCCTCCGTGTAACGAGCACTACTTAATGACCTGCTCTAAAGGGGTGAGTCTCCTGCACACAAGTTGTCGATACACAATTACTCATACCTTTGTGACAGATTGCGGTGTGCAAGTATTCGCACGATTACATTTTGACTCCGGAGCAACTGGCCACTCTAGCTAGCAATGCCAAAAAAGCGCCATGCAATTGGCTTAAAAATGGTTCGTTGGAAATTCGGTTGTCTCGTAGTCATGACTCACTGTGAGCTAGGTCTCCCATGCCCATACGGCGAGAGCTGTTGCTGGGGCCATGTCTGCCCGAATGGACCGAAATGTTTCCACCTGAGCAAGGGCAAGTGTTGGTTTAAAGGAGGTGTGTAATTGTTCATTTGGCTTGTCCGTACAGCTCATTGATAATCATCAGAATCGATGCACTCACCTTCATCTCCTCGCGCATAATGAGCGAATTGGACAGCGGGTTCTGGACAGCAGGGGTTGGCATGTTTTTACTACTATCTATTATTTTTTGGAGTGACATACACTGGCTAAGTATCTCGGATCTATTTGTATACATCGATAGCGACTCATTATGATAACTGTTGTTTTTTGTTGTTTGAAATTCGAGAATTACGACTCCAGGGTACAACGTTAGCCCCGGTCGGCGTCTATGTAGCAGCGATGATGAGGAACGGAGTAATGCCATACACTTCTCATGAAATAGCAGTTGATAACGAAATATGTATGTAGGATCACGTCCATGTTCTAATAGATATGTATGGGAGTGGGAAATTTCAAGGAGCGCGTGAACAAGTCAAAAACCCCGAGCAAGTTAGTGGCAATTTGAAAGTGAGAATCCATGTCCCTTTCTCCTCCCAACTTAGCCTAAAGAAATGGTGGGCGAGTGATATGCATGTCCTCATGCATTGACTCCGTCATGCTCGCGAGCGAACGCTGGAATTCCAACTTGGAAAAAGATGTCGGCGATTGGCGGACTTTGAAAAGTGTGGCAACAGTAATCGCGATCTTATGCAGCCTCCCTGATTGGAGTATACTACCACCTTGAACGATGTCTGCGGTTCGTTTCATTCATTTGTTTTTCACTTTTACCCTTCATTCTCATGCTCGCCTATAGAAAGACGAGGCTGACGACTTTGCACCAACGACCACCCCTGGTAAGGCATTGGATCCTTCCCAGCCACTGCTCTGTACTTAACGGTCACAGGGTACAAGCCAACCGCTGCGAAGACTGCCGATGAGTACGCGCAGCTTGATGCCAACGATGAGAGCCTGGCCCGCTGGAAAGCATCACTGGGCATCGTTCCCGGTACGACATCTGCGGATACCAGTGGCCCAAAGGTACCGTGGCTTCTTGCTCGTTATTGATTGCCATCGCTGATCCCATTGACAAGGTCACCGTATTGACTCTGGAGCTTCATTCGAGCACGCTTCCACCCGGCAAAACCCTCATCTTCCATCTCGCCGACAAAGCAAAGCTAGCTGACCTTAAGAAGAACCCTATCACGATCAAGGAGGATATTGAATACAAGTGCATACCCGCCCTTGCCTAATATTGATTATAGCGTATTCACGACACACTCTAGCGTTCGCATCACGTTCAAAGTCAACCACTCCATTATCTCAGTATGAGTCACCTCATATATATTGGAACGAAACCTCATCTCCTCCTACAGGGCGTTCGATACATTCAAGTCGTGAAGCGTGCTGGCATTAAAGGTATATCCCATCGACCACTTTTGTTTTCTGTCCTCTAAAACTGGGATCATTAGTGGAGAAGTTTGAACAGATGTTGGGCTCGTATGGTCCATCACCAACTGGAGAGCCCTACATCAAGAACTTCGATCCTGATCAGTCGCCATCGGGAATGCTCGCACGATCTGGCTCCTACAACGTTAGGAGCCGTGTTGTCGATGATGACGGTGAGGTCTATGCAGGTGGATCCATTTTCATTTTAACTTGGTTTTGCATTTCACTTATTGACGATTGCAGACTGGGAATGGGCCTTCAAGCTCGGAAAGGAGTGGTAGTCCCACTCGTGCACTCAGACTCAATGCTTTATTCAATTAACTCTTCATGTATTCAGAATCGGAATCTCATAGCATATTGTTACGTTGATACTGTGGTGAACATTATAATGCGCCATCGATTGAATTGATAAGAGTCTCGAAACGCGTGGACCTAGGGCGGCAAACGCGCTCGCGTTATTAGATCACGTGCCACCGGCTACTGTGGCCGGTCCGGTTCCCGTCTTTTTTTTTCAACCATGTCGTTACGACTCTTGCGGCTTCCACTACGATGTGCGCCCTGCTGGCATACCCAACCGTTCCCTCAAAGGCACACAACATCGGCATTTGCCAACATTCATCGTTCGAGCTCCCAAACTCAATCAATTGTTCCCGCCCAAAAATCCTGGGTTGAAAAACTACCACCAAAAATGAGACCATATCTATACCTGAGTCGAATAGACAAACCCATTGGCACTATGCTGCTCTTTTATCCTTGCAGTATGTCAGGTCTCTGTTCATTTCTATCTATGATACCCATATGTTCCTTTTTGTCCCCAGCTTGGTCCATCTCGATGGCTTCATACGCCCTTCAAGTGCCCTACACCGTACCATTGACCTTCATCAGTCTCTTTGGCATAGGAGCATTCATAATGCGTGGTGCTGGGTGTACAATAAACGATATGTGGGATAAACATCTTGATAAAGCTGTGGGTAAGCGGCCGTCTTTGTTGTTCCTTTGCTCAAACTTAAAGGCCCAAGAAAGAACACGGGAAAGGCCCTTGTCTCGGGGAGATATAACCACTCCACAAGCTGTTGGTTTTCTTGGAGTTCAATTGTCGGCCGGACTCGCCGTGTTGCTTCAATTCAACTGGTATAGGTGATTGCCTATCTTGATTACCACGACGACGCAAGTGACCGTCTCTTGCAGCATCTTCCTGGGAGCTGCGTCCCTGTCTGTAGTAACAATATATCCCTTCATGAAGCGCGTTACGCATTGGCCGCAGGCCGTTCTCGGTAAGTTCACTTGCCTTGATCCAGCATCACCATTGATGCCTCCTGTCAAGGTCTGGCTTTCAACTGGGGAGCGCTTCTGGGCTGGTCTGCCGTCGCAGGCACTACCAATTGGAGTGTTTGCTTATCGCTATATGCAGGAGGCGTCTGCTGGACCTTAGTCTACGACACCATATACGCTCATCAGGTTCATCGTGCTATCATATCTCCCGTGTCTTAAATCTGTGCTAACTGACCGACTCTAGGACAAAAACGACGACGTCACTGTTGGCATTCGTTCCACAGCTCTTCTTTTTGGTGACCACACGCGTTCAATACTTAGTGGCCTCTCGGTTGCTTCAGTATCTTTAATATCCTACGCCGGAGTTCTCAACTCTCAAACAGCACCCTTCTACTGTGGTGTAGGACTTGGCGCTATACAGTTAGCCCGTGTCCTGTACGAGACGGACTTTGAAAGTCGGCCCAGCTGCTGGAAAGGTTTCGTAGGGTGCGGCTGGGCGGGCTTTTGGATGTGGATGGGTGCTCTGAGTGACTACGTCTTCTCTGTCACCGGGTTGTTATCCTAGTTACGCTGAGCAAAGGTCAGGCATTACATCAAATTAGTTAGTATATACATGTCGTTAGTAGCATCAAAAAGTCGGAACGCTATTTTATCGTGGTCGTGATACGGATCGTTATAAACAAGATGTGTAAGAATGGGTGAAGGAGATACAGTGGGATAGAATCAGTCAGGCTACTGCAACAGTTAAAGGAACAACGAGAATGTAACAAAACGGTAAATAACAGGATCATATGTCATTCATCGACAACTGGGTTGGAAGGAAGGAACGCTACAGAAATAGAATGTAGAGGATTGGTAGATAACACGTTAAAAAAGCCTGGGATCAGGTAATCATGCAGAACTATGATACGACACCTGGGGATTAAGTCTTGATTTCAAGTAACCCTTGAAACCAACGACACATATCGTCCAAGTGAACGCTAGGCAGGTCATTGCAACAGCAACATTCATGAACATCATAACATCTGTATAGAACATCAGTCAGGCCCATGAACAACGATGATCATAATAACACACCATCACGACCTCTTCGCATCGCTGCTATGGTCAATTCTTCCGTTGAGAACTGGAAAGAAAGTCCTCCGCAAGCGAGGAAGAAGCTCCCCAGAGCCTCCGTCGGCGGCCGAGAGGGTAGAATCGAACGGGGCGGACCAAGCCAGACGAAGAAGTAGGTCAAACATCTGAGGACAGAGAAAGCAGCCAAAAGGTAACCCCAGAGCATATGTATTTGCACCTAAAAACGATATGGACATCAGCTGAGTTATCCTTCAAAAATAGGACGACAAGATCATAGGTTGGAGATAGTGGAAAACGGGGTAACGTACTTGGAATATATATGTTTGTGCGTGTGCAGACATTGCCGCTCCCGTTACTCCAATAACCAGGGCGGGGAAAGGATTAAAACTTGCGATGTAACTCGGCGGTTCAGCAACAGCCTCTTTGGAGCCATTAGAGGGCAAAGCAGCGATAGTCGAAGAGGCCATCCACTTCCTGACTCTCTTGGATTCAAGAGCCATGCCCACAAGACCAGCAAACCAAAACATTACCTAAATTCACATAAGTATCAGTCAGAATTAGAAACTGCGTGAGAAGGAACACGTACAGCGATACCAATATGCTGAATCTGTTTTGTGGTATATGGATCTCCAGTTTTGGCGCCAAAGCGTTCCATCCAGGTGTTCGTAATCCCATAAATAAATATAACCAGGGATTCCACAAATTCCGCGCTGACATACTCCTTGTTAGGCGCCCTGTTCCACGCCCAGCCGAGGTTGGCGTATGAGCCCAGGAAACGTGCGAAGGTAAGCAGACCATAGCACCAGAAAATGCCTCCCTCTGTAAAGATGGTCAACAAGTATATCGGGAAGAAAATCAGAAGACGCATACTGATGAGATGCGCCAGACATCCATTTGTATAATTTCCTCTGCATCCACCTAGGTGGTTTTATTTAACACCGGATCATTCCTTCGATCAAAGCAGGGACGCACCAGTGTAGATCACGACACCGAGAACCGCTTCGCCGTATGCAGCTATCACGATAGATCTCTCGACGGTCGCAAACATACCCTGGCCAATCCGTCTGAGCAGAGTATCCTTCACTTTGGGTGATTTGATATCCAGGTCCGGGAAGTCGTCTGAATGAGAAGAACGAGCCCCGAAGAGCGTACGATCTGAGGCTGCCGAATGAGAAAATTCCCTGTGATGACGGTTTACATTGTTGGCCCAGTCCGCTGTATCCCCGTGAATGATCTCGTCGCCGTAGTGAACGTGCCTGTCGGAAATCGGGCTAGAAGCCTTTGGGTCGTCCAGCTCGTACTCCTCGGGCTCCTCCGTAACTAAACCAGCATACTCAGGGCCCGGCAACCTATTCACTACCTCATCCTTTCCCAAAATGGCGGCATTCCAGAAGGTTCGCAACACAAATTTGTTGCCTCCTCGGAAGAACGAGACAATCCGACGAAAAACATTGAGTAGGTCGATGCACGTTAACACGAGCGTGATAGCCAGTATGAGATAGCTTTGTCTTCCATGGACGGAACCTAGAAACAGAATTGATTTTTTGATATTAGCTATTGTCTCGTCGTCAAAACGGCAAGAGCGGATGGTCTAACCTTCGTACCTGTGACAGAAGGATGAGTCATTGTGTCTTTGTCATGGATGATCGATCGACTTACATATTGGGAGTGTACTTTTTGTACAACGCGACGGAGGCGCATCCGAGAGCAGAGAGGCCATAAAATACAACCATAACGGCGCCATGACATGAATGCTTGACGGACCGCATGATGATGCCTACTTGAGTCATGAGTAGAGCCCTAAGCGGAGAAACGAGATGACGCACCAGCGGGAAGCGCGACGAAGAATGCAAGACACATTATCACCACATGCATGAACATGAGCCCGGGGTATTGATGCTCAGTGGCGGGATCGTTCTCAAAGTCGAGCGTATACCATGATGGTGGTATGGGTGCATGATAAAGCGTCACTTCCGTCTCGTTGAGTTCGGCGAGAGGAGCACCCATATGGTGATGGTGGTCATCCCGTTTCGCCAGCAGCCTGTCTACTGGTAGCGCATCGTCGACAACGAGAGACGCATCGACTGACGAGGTTGCAAGAAGCAGAGAAAGAGCGACGGCAGGGACGGCAAGAGACAGAGCGCACCAGTGAGAACGCATTGCTGAACGAAAAGGGGAGAGGCCCAGAAAGTCCCAAGAAAATGGCAAGTACCCATATTATATGGATTCGGATGATCTTGGGGGCTTGGGAAAACTTTGATTGGTGATGCGCGATGAGCCGGAGCGGCATTTGTTCTGTTCTGACTCAGGTTTTCTTATTAAAACATCAATGAAGTCAGTCGCTTCCGAGTCCATATTCAGTAATGGTAAGC
The DNA here is from genome assembly GCA_030435615.1 of Armillaria luteobubalina. NCBI lineage: Eukaryota > Fungi > Basidiomycota > Agaricomycetes > Agaricales > Physalacriaceae > Armillaria > Armillaria luteobubalina. The sequence continues at coordinate 233,147 of JAUEPU010000068.1, forward strand.
GAAATCGAACTGAACGGATATGGTCCAGGGTTCTGTGCCCTGGCCAAACTTACAAACCAAATATACAACAAGAGGCAGCCCTTGCCTAGTTGTTCAACGTACAGTGCCAGTGCGTAGAGATATGTACTCGGGACCGCTAGAATAAATACCACATGCTGAGCCGGCGGCGATTTTCCTTCCCTCGCGTGAGGTCATAGGTGACGAGGTCTGAGATCTGAAGGAAACGGTGCATTGGGTCAATCACTGCAGTTCGTCTGGGGGACAATTCGCTTCAATCCAGGGACTCTTTCCCGTCCTGTTGGTTCGGACATCGTTTTAAAAATGACCAAGAAATGATGACGAAATCAAACGTCCGGACAGGCTCATCGGACCTACGACCACGTCCGCGGGAGACCGAAGTGGATGCAGTAGCTGCTCAACAGCCGATCGAAGAGCATGGAAACCAGGTGCAATGCGCATATTTGGCGCCTGAAGGCTTTCAATATCGCTGAAAGAAAATGAGCGAAGGAGGGAAAGGGAAGCAGTTGAAACGCCTAATCGCCGACCCAACTCCGACCAGCTAATGACATATCGTGGGCCTATCTGTTCGCTATCTCATCCATCAATCAGGCCATTCCTTGAAATTCCGTGGTCTCGTGTTGCCTCACTCAACGTCGACCTTAGTCTTTCCCCCGGGGGTCAGCAATACTCGTCAAAATGAGAACCCTTTCATGGGGGAACATGACACCCATGCGCCAAGAAGCCAAGCTTCTCTTGAAGCTCGACTGGTTCATACTCAGTTATTGTTGCCTTCAGGTAAGTTCAGCTTCCATTTTTCTCGTTACTTCTGAAATTCAGAAGTTTACTAACCTCGCCGGCCGCTGTATATAGTACTTCACGAATTGTTCGTACCTTGTCTTCTTCTCTTTCCCGGGCCTGTTTTATTCGGAATCTTTCAGATCTAGATCGCAGGTAAGCGTGTCCGTTTATCGATAACCCGAGAAAAGCAGGACGTCAATAGATTGACTATTCACATTTCAAGCAACATATCTAATGCATATGTGAGCGGGATGAAAGAGGAACTTCACATGTACGGGACTGAGTACAATGTCCGTGGCTTTCCTCAACTGCGTGGTATTCCTCACGCTCATTCTGATCTCGTGTTAGAAAATCAACACCGTCTTCACCTGCGGTTATATTGTAGGAATGATCCCTAGTGAGCGATATATTTCCATGACTTTTGGATAATACCTCTCTTGTCATCGTCTTTTATTCCGTGTCTAGAGCGGTCGTGTTGAGTGACCTGGACTGACTTCCTATTGCTCTTGTAGATAACTTGATACTCCAGATCGTTCCTCCGCGTATTTGGCTCCCATGCATGCAGATCCTTTGGGGCGTGCTGACTTTCTGGTAATTGTGCTCGTAGTCGCCCTTATTGCGTCGCCTAATCGGTGTTTCTCAGTACGAGCGCCGTGCATAATGTTGAATCCGTCGGTATTCAGCCTGAGTTAGTATATTGCAAATACTAAATTATCCGAAGATATATGCGATTCGCTTCTTCCAAGCTATGGCCGAATCGTCGACTTTCGTAGGCACCCACTACATCCTAGGCTCATGGTACAAATCTGGCGAACTAGGTAAACGTTCTGGAATATTTACGAGCTCAGGCTTGGCGGGAACCTTGCAGGTCCCTTTTTCTTTATAAGTTTGATGGGTCTGAACGTGAGCACAGGTTTTCCGGTATTCTTCAGGCTGCAGTATACAAGTAATTCATTTGACCCTTGTTGAATGTGCGGTTCGCTCTGATGAATATCACAGACATCTAAACGGTCGTGGCGGTCGAAGCGGGTGGCGTTGGTTGTTCGTACAGTGATGGTGGTCATCTCGCACATTCACTGATGATTTGGCATGGCAGATTCATCATTGACGGAATTATTACCTTACCTATAGCACTTTACGGTTTCCTTGTTTTCCCGGACGTGCCTTTGACGACGAAGGCATTCTATCTGAGTGAAGATGTACGTACATATCTCTCCATCATTGTTGCGTTGGGCCGTGTTGATAAAGACCATAGGAAAAAAGGTTAGCCTCAGACCGGCTTCGAGGCGAAATTCAGGTAGCACGGCAGCCTGTGTCGTGGGCTACTATTAGACGCATCCTTGGAAAATGGCGGTGGTACGGATGCAGCCTCCTCGTAAGCATTGATATCAATACCCTGGCAGAGTCATGTATCGTTCCTCGATCAGTTCGCAATCTCTGGTGAAACCGAGAGTTTCGGATCCAACAACATTATGGGACAATGGCTGAAGGCTATTGGAGGATACAGCGTCGAACAGATCGGTCCGTCCATTAATATAATATCACGTATTCTTCCTGATCAACATCAATGTTCTCTGCAGATTATTATCCCTCCGGCGCCACCGCCTTTGCTATTGCGTCGACTCTTGTGTGTGCCACCTGGACAGACTATACTCGTATCCGATGGCCAGTACTTGTGTACATGTCGGTCGCGTGTATTATATCTGCTGTCTGCCTCCTTGTTTGGGGCAGTCCCACAGGCTTAAAGTTTTTCGCCTTCTGTGCGTTTCTCTGCGATCGGGGTTGGACCACCGGAATCTTATTTTTTTAAACAGATATTGCTGGTGCTTCTTATGCTGGTCAAGCGACTACATTTGCGTATGTACTATTATTCCATTCTCTGACACTTTATGACAATAAGCACTCAGCTGGGCGAACCAAATATGTGCAGACGATGATCAGGAGCGGGGTATCGTGCTCGCTTCTATGAAGTACGCCTGTATGCTTGACGGCTTCTATGACAAATTCTGACCTCGAGTTTCCAAACAGCATGTGGAATAATGTGATCAATGCATGGTGGCCTCTTGTTTTCTATCCGGCGACAGATGCACCTAGGTTTCACAAAGGTATGATCGCAATGATATGCGTCGGCTTTGCGACGCTAGGTGTGACGGGGCTTGTATGGTATTTGGAAAGAAGAGAGAAAAAGGCAGACAAGAAGGTATCAGACGATGATGGAGAAGAACCGCGGCCTGATGAAGATTCGTTGAAAGGGACGGGTTGATAAACAGAGACGAGTAAGTGGTCCCGATGCACGTAGAATGCTAGATGAACTGAGATATTGGTGTATGCTATGTCCTGTACAATGTGTTGAAACTTCCAATGCTATGGGTTCGGGGACGGGCAGTGAGCCGCCGGCCCGACGATAAGCACTTGAGCACCCGGGGCCCGGGAAAGCTTGCTACTGTTGTCCTGCGTCCAGTGACAGATAGAAAAAATCACAAGAAATGGCCACTGCCCGCTGCAAGTCTCAAGCATTTAGAAATGCGTTTTCTGACATGACATTGTATTTCTCATGTCCTTAATGCTGCAGAATCCAGGCAGAATCCCCCAGGAGCTCGTCAACACCGTCCTCGACGAACTCCGCGGTGATATTGCGACCCTGAGCGCTTGCTCACTTGTTTGCCGACCCTGGACCAACCCTTCCCAAGCGCTCATATTTTCCTGTATCCATCTACTCCGAGAAAATGGAAGGGATGATCTCTCAAAAGGTCGCCCGCAGTTTCGAAGTCTCCTATCCTTTTGTGACTTTCTGGCGACAAATCCACATATTGGGCCGTTGGTCGGGACGCTCAGGCTTCAGTCCAAAGGTCCAGCTCTTCCCGGGTCTAGCGGCTCCAGGGCAGTTAAGGCGCGGTGGGAGCCGTTGCGCAACACGCTTGCATGTGCATTACCTGCCCTTACCCACTTGAAGTCTCTCGAGCTTCGATTTGACAGAATATACGGTTGGAACGCGTTTTCAGAGTGGGAAGGAGCCCATGTCTTCACCCAAGCTTCCCTTGTCCTTACAAAACTCGAGTTAAGGAGGATCACATTTGAAGATTTGGATGTGTTGTTGTGTTTACTGCAACGCACCTGTTCCCTTGAGGTGTTGGTGCTGCAGGAAATCAACTTTGCGCAGAATGACCCCTATGCCGATGTCAGCAGTCTTCTCGTGGCCGTTCAAACGGACAAACGGTCTCAGTTGAAGACCTTGTCACTCCAACGGATGGAGGCTCATGTGTTTGATATTGTTACCAGGGCGCTCACCCGTCCATGGTTCCCAGTTGATGTCGGCCACCTGCGTCTCCTCGATTTATACGGTTCGCTCCAAGGAGATGGTACTCCCGTCGGCGATGATCTTACCGCCGCCGCCGAGTTTCTGTCCATGAATCAGAACTCTTTGGAACATTTCTCTACATGTCAACCGTTTGGGGCCCGTAAGTTTTATTATCTTAAAACTATGTAACATGCTTATACTGTTTAGAACATCTCTGCCCACTTCTCAAATGCCGAACTCTGAGGACCATGTGCATGTCTGCAGTAACCTCTGCTTCCGCTTGGCTTGATCGCATATGTCCGGCAGTTACCAACGTTTCTCACTTCGCGATGGAGTCTCTGACCGTAGAAATATCGGGACATTACTCGAAGCACCTGTTGCATGATGATAGCTTCAAATGGCGAGAGTTGGACAGACTGCTTGCTGCATCGGCACTGCGCCAATTCACAATATTTTTTGCGCGAGCTGAAAGCGACTATGAGCGCTACTGGGATATAAATTGGGCGGAGCCGGAGGACTTCGATTCGGTCCTTCCTGCGTTGTCCCGCAGCAGTCGCTTGGACGTTCAACTAGAAAGTACGTCACGCATGCTTCGCATCTCTAATCGGTTAATGCTGCGTTCCAGTCATAGTATAACGAGCCCCTTGATGTCGACCTAGTTGTGGTGCCACTCTGGGGGTCACCCTAATTGGCGTATACTAATTGCCCACCCTTCCTGAACAACTTTGCTTAAGAACTTTAATTTCAGGATTTTTGACTGGTAATGCGATCTAGAAACATTATATATACATATAGAATCAAACTAATTGCGGAATCCATCTAGGAAGATTGCAAGGCTGCTGCCATAGGCTGTCAAAGCAAGATGAGCGACAATTATGTGCAGGGTGGGTTTTCATGAGCCAGGAGAAGGTCTGAAAGCGAAGCCCGTGAAATAGGGTATAAGTGAATGTTAGTAATAACTGGTGGCCTATATTCGCAGACACAGTCAGAAGAGCACAGACGATTCACGAATATAAATAACGGACCTTCAAACTATTGAGCCGTCCCATAGGCGTAGTTCTGGCTGAAATTGTTCGACAGAGGCACCATAGCAGGGACCTGAGGCCTCGGAGGAGACATGCTACGGTTCTCAAAAGCCAAATTTCCCATATTATGGGTAACACCAAGATGGTCATAACTTGGCTGCCTAGGCTCGGGCCTTGCAGGTGCGTAAGTCGCATAGGTGTACGCATTTCCAGTTTGGCCAGGGTAACCTGCGTCATAGTAACCATGGGTTGCAGGCGGCATGTACATGCCATGTCCAGTGGAACTGCCATTTTCTTGAGTACCAGACACAGAGCCCCCGATACTATTCATGGTTCTCTGATGGGTCAATTTTTCCTCCATGTCACCGTCAGGATGGTACGCGCTCCCCTGGGGGTCGAACGAGATGGCCTCGTTAAGCAACTTGTTCTTTCGCCTACGGCGGAGCGTGAAGGTCACCACGAGGAGAATGAGAACCAAGCCGACAAGTCCGCATAGGGCAAAGACGAAGCCAGAAAGAGGTTTGTTTTGGAGGAAAGATTTATGTGTTACACCCGTTTGGGTGGTGGCATCGGAGGAGCTTGAACCAGTCGCCGACTCTTCCGCAGCACTCGCAAATGCGGTTACTGTGTGCTTGACACCATCGGAGGTCGTCTCATACACAGATTCCGAGAGGGAAGGTAATGAAGAGGTAGCAGAATCAGAGCTGCTACTTGGCGCGGTTGAAAGCATCTCAGAAGCAGACTCAGATGATGTGGTGCTGGAAGATGATGACGACCTAGGATCCGAATGGTAAATATACGCATTTTGCTGGTATACACGTCGACGCGACTTACGAAGCAGTCGAAGAAGAGGAAATTGAAGTATTGGAAGTATTGGACGCGCTTGAAGCGGAGCTTGTTCTCGACACCGATGTGGACCTACAAAGATGATAAGAGGCAGCACCCGGATACAAAGCCACACTTACGATGCCTGAGAAGTCAGGATCGCGCTTGAAACAGCGCTCGCTGCTGAACTGGCTGCGTTACCGATGTCGCCACTGTAATGGTTATAAGGCCTATTATCTTGACGAAGAATACCAACACATACACCGCACTGGTCACACTGGACGTTACTACACGATAATTGTGTTAGTATCATCCTTCAAACAGAACGAGGATCGAGCTCACTTCCGCTTAGGGCCTGCCTCTGTGCAAGAATTTGACCCTCCATACCAGTGGAGATTGGAGAGGTAAAAGAGTGTAAGTTGGCGGTTGCCGAATATCGAGATATCCCCAGTTCGAGAATGTTACCTCGGAAAATTGAGATGATGGCCGCCTTTACATTCGCATGCAGAGGCGAAGGAGAATGAAGGAAGGACAACGTTAGGAAGAATGGTGCAGAAGACAAAGAACGAAAAGAAGGTGGTCTGACCTCAATCTAGCTGTCAATCCCATCACGATAGTCTCTAACCAGTGGAGACGTTATTTTGGTTGCGGAGCATCGTAAACCATTTGCCCGTGCTTCGTCGGATCACCCCATTTTAGTGCTCGGTACACAAATTGGCGCATGTATGTTACATTTGAAAGAAAACAGCACTTTTATCGCTACAGCACGAGAGAATGTACGAGAGAAATACCTAAATTTTACTTCCGTCTAATGGAATCCATAGAAACTTACATCAACATGACTCTGAGATTAGCGATCATCACCATAGCAACATGCCAAGAGAATCGCATATAGACCCCGACTGAACCAAACGAAACGACTGCAAATGTATCGTCCGTTTCTTATTAGCCGGAGAACCACGGTCCAGGCCCGTATTGTTCACCTGCTCTTCGCTCCATCAGGTTGCGAAGGGGGCCGAGAAGTCTCGTGAAAGCGGGGGCGTCCAATGCCGCCACTTTGAGCTTTGGAAGGAGACGTTCACCGCGCTGGATAGCGCAAACAGTAGCAGCCCGAGGAGCCATGCGCAAAAGTGACAATTCTGCTCATGAAATCAGTAAAGATTTAAAAAAAAAACAGGGTGTAGAACACTTGCCTCCAAAGTAATCGCCTTTCTTGTAGTGTCCAACTTCGAATTCCCGAATTTCACCATCCTCACCCTCTTGGGCTTTTGTAACAACAGCTTCGCCTTCCTCGACAAAGAAGAAAGTATCGCCCATTTCTCCCTGTCTGACGACAGCTTCCCCATCCATGTAGACCCTGCTGACCAGCGCATCGGCAATTTTGCTTCGTTCCATTGAGTCGAGCGAAGACAACAGAGTTACGGTTGATAAGAAATGCTCGTACATCGTGCGTCGACGATGAGCAGCCGTCAAAATAATGGTCCGGAAGGTAATGCGATCTAGAGCCCAGAGCATAGATGCTTCAGTCGACACTACAGTCGCGGCACGGGGATGTCCATACATCAGTGCCAATTCTCCAAAGGACGTGCCGGGTGTGCACTCTGAGACTTGTTTGCCAAACTCAGGGTGGTATCCGGGTTGAACGAACATGTCCTCTGAGCGACGAAGCCCCGCTGGTGGCAGTGGTTCAGGTCGGATGTAGCAGGTCAACAAACCCGACTCGACGACGTAAAAGTAGTCGCCGACGTCCCCTTGTCGTATGATGACTTCCCCTTTCTCAGTCGCCTTTTCCTGCATCGCACCAATGACTGCGGTAACCTGTTCCTCCTCGAGGTCACGGAAAAGCAGATTATCTGTCATTGAAGCCCTGATGCGACGCAGCTGGTCGGGTGTTTTTGTGTAGACCGGGAGGATCTCGTCTGAGCCGTCAAGGGGGATGGACTCTGCTGATACAGATGTACGTCTTGCAAAAATTGCAGAAGTGGGAGGTACGAGGAAGCTGCCAGGAGTGGGGGGTGGGACCGGGGTGTCGTCGCGCACTGGGAACGGGGGTGACATCGACAAAGGCGATGGCGGTGGTAAAACGCGTCCATCCATCTGGATAGTTGGTGGTTCCATCGAGTTGTTGGCAAGCAAGGCATTCCCGGCAACATTGAGAGTACCAAATGGCCCCGGAGTAAGGCTGACGCTATTCCTCAAGGAAGAGCGATGCGGTGCTTGGTGGAAGGGAGACACTGATATCGGACCCGGCGGAGTACCAAAAGGTGAATCCATGTATACGTCGCTAGGCAAATCGCGAGAAAATGCAGGTGTTCGACGAGCGAGAACATCGCGAGTGAGCGACCTCTGTTCTTCAAGCCGCTGCTGGAACCAATTGGCGCAAAATTGCAGAGCGTCCTTTGGCTGGGCGCGATTTGCATCGCGGGTAAGGTCCTCGACGAGAGAGTCAAAGGTCGACATGGGTGAGAGTAAGGAAGGAAGGCGAGAATTCTTGATATTTAAGAAGGACGCTCTAACAAGGGGTTACATTTTTGCTCGATCGAAGCAAAGTCAAAGCGGCATTCAAAGTCCCATTGTCAGCCAAAATCGCTCTCGGTCTTCAAAAAATGCCTTTCTTTCTTCCTACTAATTGCTCGATACCAACGGATGGTACTCTGTTGTAGCATGCAATGTATCCATGATGTTCAATTATTTTTCTGCATGCATGAGGCACAAGGACAGCCTCAGGACTAACCGATCGCCGCACAGGCGTACCGCAGGGCGAGGGGAAATAGAAAGGCGGTCCGAAGAAAGGCGCAAAAAACAAAAAGGTTAGCAGCAGGCTCCATGGTCGATAAACCAATGCGGTGAAGGTTCCAACTCATTTGCAACAGCTTGCCACGATACACATGGAAAATTGTGAGAAGAACAACGTGCTCAAGCAACAAAGGGGAGGAAATCGATTGAATTCAAAGGATGATGTTCGGACGATCTGTTGACCTGCCCGACGCGTCGTCCAAGAGTCTTCACAGGTCGTGTCCTCAAACATATTCCTCCATACAACCCTCTAAAGTACCGTATCTGCTTTCAATGCGATTTCTTCTGCAGCAAGTGTAGTAAGCCGAGAAGTAGAGGCAAAGATGATTCTCATTCCATTGCGACAGATGATAACCTAAATGTAGATACCGAACTTCTCCAACATACAGGGGGTCGTCAAGGAAGGGAAATACATATCCATAAGATGGCCCGCTGGACATGGACTTGAGGCAGCGGCTTTAGCACAGATTATACAAGAGAAAGGTATGTAATACAAGGCTGGTTTACAAAGTGGAGTTACCTTCAGAAATCAATTCTTCCTCAGTTAGATGCCATAGAAAATATCAATGATTCGATGTGAGAGACCTTCAGACTAAATCCATTAACAAGGCAAGCGATATCAGTCGGATCCTCTCGACGAATACGGTATGCCGGTGTTCATCCCGATAGCAGACGACCAGTACTCTGGGTCCTGTCTGCATTTACGTCCATAGTATCTCCGAGAGCACATACAATATTCTCAGAGGAAACAGAGGTACAATGCCCGACACACCCTGAGACTTTCGTTTCCTTCCCTACCATATCGCAGAGGTCATCAACAAAAACTGGTACTGCATTGCCTCTGGCATGACCTCGCCAAACGATGGGAGTCCCAGATAGCCTACTCAATAGGTGATGGGCCTATGGAGGCACCCAGGAATGGAAAAAGTAGTCGCAGGGAGAGGATCGACAACTTTACATGAATACCAACAGCACAAAAGGGAGCTCAAGGTTGAAGTGCGAGAATTCCCGAACTTGTATGGCACATGTAGCCGATCCGAACGCGTAGTACAACGAGGAAGAGGTCAACTCGAAAAAGACAACATCGCAAGAGGCTTTTGTGAAGGTAAAAACAAGCAGAACAGTAAGTTGACTTGAACATAGCCATCAACGTGATTGGAGGGGCGCGAAGGAAGAAGGATAAAGCCATAACGAGTATTGTCCAGATTTTTTAGACAGAGTTCGGGTTATCCATCCCCTGATAATTGAAGGTTCCGAGGGAGTCTACGTCCTGTGGATGTCCGTGTTCTGTCTGTTAACCTGTAGTGAAAAGGCACAAATCTTCCCTGATACCAATATGATTAGAGTACATTGTCGATGATGTGCACGTGCAAAATAAAACGAGTTCTTGTCAATCATAAGTTCATGAACAAGTGTTCTTCAAACCCTCATGATCTTCTCTTCCTAACCACCCAGAAATAGTAGACCGCCAGCGACACGAGCACAAGTCCAACAATGGTGATGCAAACCGCTATTGCGATTGTTGCTCCCTTGCTCAACCTGTTGGAGCCACGACATCCGTCCCTGATGGCCGCATCACATGGCCCGCCTTGTGGTCGAACATAGGCTCCTACTTGCAGAGCTGTGAAATATGGATCACTTGTATCGTTCATAACATGCATCGCAGCCAGTGTGAGCATGGGTGCATTGTAGTCCAAAGCAACCTATATTTAAACGATGAGTGCATTTATCAGTGCAAAGAAAAAGATTATACCTCCGTTTCGGCCCAATCACTACGAATATCGTAGAAGTTGTCATGCCGATCGGGTCCTCCGACAACTGCACCGTACAACACGTACGCTTCCACCTCTGGCGAGCTGTCAATATTACTGATATCGCTTCCACCACTAGCCATGGCCGAATGAGGATTTGAGGGGGAATTAGGATTTGAACCAACGACATATGGAGCTACAGGCTAGGTTGAACGGCGTTGTATTTTGATGGAAGATCGTAACCTACCTGACATAGGGTTCTTTCCGAGCGCATAATCTAGCTGTCTCTGTGCATAACTCTAAAGAAAGCCAATGAGTCAAATGCCGCGAACTGTGACATGCAGCTGCTCAGCCCACCATGTATGATGTCGTCTTCTCAGATGAAGTAGCCATGGGTGCGTATCTGGTCATTAGCATTGCGGCATTCAAAGCGGGGTTGAGGCTTGCACTATCGGAATCGCCGTGATAATACAGCAATCCACCTAACCGTAGTAAGTTCAATGCAGTCCAAACAATAAAGTGATTCTGACCTCTTGTTTCAAACGCGGGTCCGTCGTTATTTACTATCCTGTCGAAATATCGTTCCGCTTCCCCTTGCCACCCAGAGGCGTTATTGCCAACGGAAGAGCCGGACTGGGCGATCTGAGCAAATAAAACAGCTAGCCCAGGAGTCTTAGAATCCCAGTTAAAAACAACATCCTGCCCCAAAAGCCCGAACGAGCTATAATAGGTCTCTGCTTGTTGGTACAAAGTCGTTGAATTAGTCGCCCAGGCCAGGAACAATGCGGCCAGAGTCAAATCATCCCCATATGATGACGACGCGTAACTTTCAGTCACCGCTGGGACAGATTTCTGGTAGACAACTTGGCCGCCAGAAGCACTGACGGCAAAATTGAACAGGCTTTGCGCGTGACTGAGGAGGATTTCCGAGTAGGTAGTGTTGGTCAAAGACGCGGGGGATTGGTAGACTCCGCCGAAACCACGGTTGGCGTAAAGATTAGAGCATGCAGAGAAGGCCGCAGAGACGCCGGCAGCAACATCGGTTCCGGGAGAGGTATCGTTGATTTGGAACGAGGGCCGCGGTGTTGGTATATCTTGATCGCCGCCCCAATAATTATTATCCAAATTGGCTAAGATCGAATGAGCAGCAGATAAAGTAAAGGAAGGTAGATTATCAAACCGTCAGCAACCTGCACATACAAGGTATCGTTTGAGGGATGCGCCTGCGGAAAAAGATCGTTACTGAGCGAGTTTTTTGGGTGTGAAATGACGAACCTTAATGAGCCAGTCCAAGCCCCATCGTAGCATAGAATCCAGATAGGCTGTCTGATTAGCATCATCATAACCTTGATTTCTGTAAATCCGAGCGCAAAGTGAGAAGAGTGGGTCCACCGACCTTTGCCAAAATCCGTGGCGCCCCAACATATTGACATGATCGTAAAGGACTGCCCGTGCTTGTGAAATTTCGTGGAAAGGATATGGCTGCATTACCCACCAGAGGGAAGGTGCATTTTATGTAATCTAGAATAATGATAATCATGAGGGACAGCTGTGCTGATGATTTGGGGATGATACTCACCTCCAGCATCATAGTATCCACCTATTGAAAGTATGTTAGAGTTAGAGAAGACCAACGGTCATGAACCATAGTATACAGACCTGTCAGATCAAGGTTGACGTCGGATCCATCCTCTAAGGCGCTGTTATTTCGCCACCCCACACGATTGTCCGAGGACAGTCTCCCACTTCTCTGAGCTTCATAGAAGTAGATAAGGTTCCCCAGTAATGTACTCCATTGTGGGTTGGGAGTTCCTGAAGAAGTGATGGTACCATTGGAAGCAGCAGGCGGTATAAATGGTGGATTCGGGAGGGATACTTGACCGAGGGCAGCATTGAACAGAGCGCTGGCAAGAATAAAGAGGAGGCCGCGCATTTCTCAATGTTCTATGTGAGAAATGACGGAGGTAGAAGAAGGGTGAGAAGAAAGAGAGGATGTTTGGCTGTGCAACATAATAAGGAGGAAAACGAGTCTGAAGGTGGTGAATCGCGTTTCATCCAATTACGTCAGTTTTCGGTTCAATAACCTCGGACCGATGATCCGGCACCCGGAACTTTTTAAGGACCCACTCTACTTCGAACCATTGAATTTCCGCTCACTCTTGTTTCTTGCTTTGCGGATTTCTCGTCCATTCCGCAGAACAGCCGCAAGAAATGCTTGTAGCGGATTATGGAGCGTTGATCGGTGGAGGACCCAATGAAACACACAGTTCAAATTCCAAATTACCTCTAATATTCGAGAAAACATGCCAGTGGTTCATATGGCTCCATCACCTCCACTGAAGCCACACAAGCTGTCAACTTTTATTTCTTTTTGCGCTCACAGAAACAAACACCAGAAATAACTAGTCGTTTTCATTTTAACGGGGCTGTGCCCAGGCTACTGTCCTGGGTCAGGAAGTGGGCCACCCTGGGTAGTGGGCCATTCATGATTTTTTGAGTGTTGTAGAGTGCAAGTGTACACTTACCTATGTTGTACAATTAGAATATAGATCAGTTGTGCTATGTACTGAAGTTGGGAGCTCAGTGGTCTTGTATTGCTGAGTAATGGTGCCATGAGTGCCGGTTAACCAGCCATTTGGCCAATTCCTTAAGGGGATAGCTGGTCCAAATGTGGTAATGCATGCACCGAAGACCTGTTTCTCAACCATCTGCTTTGAAACTTCTCTCGGCGTGGACACGGTCCCAAGTCACGCCCGGGGTTTTTCCGGTCACGACCTGGACACCGTTTCCGTCAGCAACGGGAAGGGATCGTGTCCCTTGGTTGTGGCGTGAGATCCCCTGCCCCACGCGGCCGCGGTTGCGCGTCTTTCCCCCTTTTTCTTTGCCCTTTTCCTTTTTCTTTTTTTTCTCGCTCGCCTTCTCCCGCTTCCCCCCCGCCCCCCCTCGCCTTCTTTTTGTTGGTTCCTCCTCCCCCACTTTTGGCTTGGCATGGCCCGATGTTGAAACGTCGGTCGGCGGGAGAGGAGCGTGCGTGCGTTCGTGCTCTCGTGCCCGGCTCGCTTGTTGGGATTTTCTTTTTTGGTCTTTCCTCTCTCGATACAGATGGTTTTTTTTTCTTTTATAAAAATTTTATTTATCTTTCTTTTTTAAATAAACAACGACCTTCACATGTCGTGGTGAGACCGAATCAAACTCTGACCCTCTTTCTCTTTCCTTCAAGGTATCTTATTTTCACGGATCCATCTGTGGATCTCTACTCCAGAATCATCGTGCTGGGCGCTATTGCCCTTGTCGGTCTTGGTTTAATAACCCTATCGGTTGTTTGGCTGCGCGACTGGCGCAAACAACGCGCTGCACGGCTGAAACTCGCGTCACGCTCGTCTTTGTCCACCTCAACGAACCACAACGACCGCGACGATCCGCCTTGCGCTAGTCGTCGGCGCCGGACTTGCCACAACTTCTTCTTGCACCTTCGTGGGAGGAGCGAGGATTTCCCTCTTCCCATGCAACCGATCCCTACGAGTCCGCGGACCCCCTCACCGCCAGCTGCCATCCAGCCCTACGATCCTCCTACGTGCCCTCCTCCTGCGTACCAACAACACGGCGCCCCCTCCTCGGCCCCTTCTTCCGTATGGTCCTGTGGAGCCCTAGCGAACGTGTCTGTCGCCGGCCCGCCCCTTCCTCATGCACCTGATGCAGGTGCAGAGCACGACCTGACGTCGGGGCCCAAGACGCACGAGCTCCCCATGCGTGAGTTGGACTTGGACGACGAGGGAAACCTCCAAGTCCAGAGGGTGGACCTGTACGTCGAAATTCAGTCACTCTCCCTTGTGTATCCATTACTCACCTGTTGAACAGTGCCGCCCAGTCGCTCAAAGAGCTACGAGCTCTTTGCATCGGGTGCCAGATCCCGTATTCCGGCACCAAGCCTTTGCTGCGGGGCCGTCTAGTTCAACTAAGCGACCAAGGCATGGCGAAATGGAAGGCGGCCTACATACCTCCTGCACGAATCGCTCACAAAGGCGTCAGGGGCGGGGGAATCAAAAAACCGAATCGTCTTCAAGCTCGCCTTCTCGATGCACAGCAGAAATTCGGCGGTCAGGAGGGAGGGCAGAATTATACTTTGAAGGGCTCCACCGGGGATAAGAGGTCGCAGGCGGAGGTGGATGGCCTCCTTTTATGGGTACGCCGTTCATGGGATTTCAAGGCCTTTCAAGCTCGATGCTGACTTGATTTCTTGCCAGGCCGACAGAATGGTGGCAAAGACGAATGCCGCCGGACCTGCCAGTCGTCCGTTAAGTCATACCCACCTGCCTAATAACAGGCAGCCGTCATCTTTGCCCGTGAGTATTAATCATTCTCCTTTGTCGTTCGAATATTTTGCTCATGGGCCATCCCTCCTCTTGCGTTGTCCAGATCCAAACCAAGGATCAGGGAGCCGCCGGGCGTGTCCTGGTCTCAGCCATGACGGAGGCGCTGAAAACCCACCTGCCGGGCTCTTTCTCCGAGGCAAACCTGACGAACACTATACAGAAGTGCTTCTCTCAAGAAGCTCCGTCAAACGATTTCGATTTCGACCATCTGGTGTCCGAATCGGTCACCATGGATTCTTCCACTGAAGCCAGTCCCTCCAGCTCACCCTTGGCGCTCGTCCCAATGCCCAGTCCCGAGTTCCAAGACTCGGTGTCTGACTCGGTCACTACTCCTGATGCTGCTATCTCTGCTGAGGCTGGTCCCTCCGGCTCACCCTTGATGTCCAGTCAGACCTTCGAAGTCTCCAGCACCCACCCCTCCAGTAGCTCCACCGGTTTAACTGGTGGCGGCATAGTCGGCGTACAGAAGAGGGTCCTGCACCTAGCGCATGGTGTGACCTTGTCTTATACTGAGGCCATGTTACCGGAATACCCCCCCGTCCGGTTCGGAAACGACATGAACAGGTTGATCACTTCTTGGGACGATTCGAGCCCATACTACCAGACGCCGGAGGCTTTCTACCCTATCATCCTGAACGGCGTCCCCATCCCAATAAAATACTGGCAAGAGATGTACGTCAGGTCACACAGGGGGTGGTTGAAGTTGAAGTCGCCCTGGGCGAAGTGGAAGGTCAGTATTGTGCCTTACTTTGGAAGCAGTGACTAAGATGAGAATTTCGCAGTATATCATGGAGGAGTACGAGCGCCTCTTGCCATTTGATTTCTGGAATCGCTTCACCAGCAAGAAAACTCATAAGCGACTCTCAATGCACGCCATTGACGAATTGTTGAGAGCCGAACGGAAAGTCAAAAATACGAAACTGGTCCAGGAGGCTCGTGCTACTCTCGGCGAAAACTTAAACGAAGACTTTCAATATCGTAGGGGCAACACTGTGAAGACGATGAGTAGGGAATGGAACATTGCTCGGCTGTACAGGGAGAAGCGCAATGACGAGGACAAAGAGAACCAGTGAACAGTGTATGCATACCTTTTTTTGAGCCTAAAAATGTACTATCTTGAGATCAGCGAATATATGCCCGCCTCGTCTGCTGAGAGGTTTGAAATACCATGATGAGTGAAGCAGCTTTAAGTGTCTTGACTGTTGTATTCTGCCCTGAAGGTTTCGTGTCGTGCGCATGTAAGATCATGGATCAAGATTAAAAGGTTTTTACATTTGAAGAGTGCGGTAATGTATATCTAAGAGAGTCGCTTTCGAGTGCTTACTTGTACTGTATGTCTAATGAATATAACAACAACAAAATATTGACGGCCTGGATAATATATTCTATGTCTACATATCATTTTCGAGTGACACGATTGCCCTCATAAGAAATCCTACCGAAAAGGGTTAGAAGGTAAGAAGGGATTCGAGTCCCAAGACACTTACAACGAGTAAAAAATCTATGCTCAAGGAAGCTACGCGACAGGTGTTCCAAACGCCCAGACACTTTCGGAGCATCGCGCCACAGCTTCAGCGAACGTTTCCACTCAGTCTGAGTTTCACATTTGAAGTCGCCGCTGAGATATCTCTCCACCCGGCGTTGGTACCAGTACTCGCAATCGGCACTCCAAAAACCTACATCGAGTCCGCTCCCCTTCCAGCTTGCATCCTTAGGGAACCAAGACAGGTGCTCAGCCAACAGCTGCCGATGAGCTCCAAAGCCTTTTTTGCGATCGTCGCCCTCACGCTCCACCTTATACACACCACAGATCACATCAATCTGGTCTTCCGTCAACATCTCGTCCCAAAGCTCATCACCCTCTGCCGTGCGAAGGAAGCCGCCAATCTGAGTCACTCTGGACCCGGGACCGGTCGTCACATAGTCTTCAGGCGCTTCTTCAATGGCCAGCCGCCAGATTAGGCCACCGTGTTTGAGAGCGGCACGTAAAATCTCATTGTTTTTGAATAGTTGGCGACGCCTACCCACGTAACTAGAATAGTCCTCCATGTCAAGCTTAGATCCCTTCATACGATAAGGAATACGCTCAACAGCTCTAAGAAACGTTCGTGGCTGCCGATCTCGAACAAGAATACGTTTGCAGGTCAGCAGTCGGATCCCCCAGGTGCAAAGATACTCTGTCAACTCGTCAAGAGTGTGTGAACTGGATTGACGGAGGGCTAAGAGGACCGCGCGCGCGCAAGGTAAGATGAGTTCGTAGTCGGTCTCCTTGTCATCTGAGATAGCATAGACTGCCTCATTCCCTTCAGCCATCCTGATCTTCGAGACTTTGAATGACTTGTTGTACGCATTGAGGAGGTATTGAGGGGATGAGGGATCTAGGTCTGACCACTCAACGGGGAACCGGTGAGGGACGTTTCCTCGTGAGAGGAGGCCGTCATACAACACGCTTAGCTGCTTGTTGGGAATCGCGTTGTAGGCGTCCCTCTCCGCGGTCTTGCCCGACAACGAAGACTTGCATCTCTCTACTTTGTGGGTTTCGACAGCAGACATACTTGCACCATCGGTTTCTGAGGGTGGGATGAAGATGCCATGGACCATCGTCAGAATCTTCTCAAGGGTTGCCGTTCCGAGCTTCTCTGGACGCAGCTTGGATTCTTCTTGTCTCACTAGGCGAAGCCCAAGCCCCTCCTTCTCTACCGGCTGATGGCTATGGGGCACTGTCGCTGACGGTTCCATGGCCTCGGGGGCGGCGCCCACCCCGAAGTAATCCTCCTCCTCCTCCTCATCTTCTGTTTCAAAGCGCGCCGTAGGATCAAAGTCAGAGTTCAAATCCCACTCGTTGTGAAACGCGTCGTATCGGCGCTGGCTGTCTCGGTACTCCATCCATACATCCTCCACCTCGCCACGAAATACATTCCTACGGACGCGATACCCCTTCTCATCACTGACTCTCCAAGTGAACACTGCTGCACCCTTTGATCCCGGCATCCGGAACTTCTTTCCATGCTCTTCTCTTTGCAGACGGGTTTGACGGGCTTGCTCACTCTCGGATTCCATGATTTTCGTGTTGCGGGCCTTACGGCGCGAAAAGAAGTCTTGCCACGTCTCACCTAAACGTTGTTGATGGGGCTTCTCCGTCTTCTCCAAGGGTTCATACTGGATCTTTGGTCCCTGGACAGGCAGTTCGGGGGGTGGGGGGTTGGCCGACCAAACGACATGCGGCCATTCCTGCACAAAATCGTCAGCTCCCCAAGCTCCCACACCCAATGGAGGCCACTGTTCCTGCGCAAAATTGTCAGCTTCCCAAGCGCCCACACCCCATGGGGGCGAGCTCTGGACGGGAGAAGGGGATCTGATGAATCGAGACTCCAGCGGCACTCTGCGCAGCCCGATGGCCAACCTCACTCCGTCATCCTCAACCATCTCAGGCAGTTCCTCTCTGCGCTTCAGAGCGTCCCACAACTCGCGCTCTGTGGGTTCATAGTGTTTTTCACCATAACGCCCCGCATTTCGTTTGTCAAGGTGTCCCCAATACACCCAGAGAGGAATTCCATGAGAGATCATTGTGGCAAAGGCGTCAGTGAAGTCACAGTCTCCTACATCAACAAATACTCCGATACGCTGGAGGCTCCCGCCGTGGAAGCCGTCTGATTCTGACGGTTGGAAGCCTTCCCCCTGTCGCGCGACCCACGTCTCCCTGAATAGGTCGCAGATGTGTCGATCAAAGTGGGGCGCCGCTATCTCGTCCCAAAAATTACCACGACGAGCAGCGTTGCACGCGATTTCTGCCAAAATCAACATAAATGCGGCCCTCGACTTGATGATCATCAGGGTGAGTTTGGTATGATCTATATGCCCGCGACCGTATCCATAATGGCTTGGATCTGGCCAGCTGTAGACTTGACGCCCCCGCTGGAGATCGTTCACCGCAGACTGTGATAGGGTTCGAAGGCGCAAGACGATGGTCTCAAGCTCGCGCCAGTCTCGCAACACATCCACGCGCATATACCACCTTTTTCCCAATAACTCCAACGGAACGCTACTACGCGTATAGTTCAGGCAGCGCAACAGGCGGCATCGGCAAGCAGCATATGTATCTGAAGGAACAAAAGGCTGGTAAGGGATGGTGTTGATAGTCCAGCTACGTTCCAGATATGGAAGAGGATTACTGGGAAAACACTTCATGGGGTCGTCGAGTCGGCAGGGTACAGTGACCATATGCTCCGTGCCCAAGAGCAGAAACAGTAGTTTATCCTTCGTGACAACGGCACGACGCAGTGTTTCTGGCCTAAAATCATCGGTCTTGGAGTTGGAGAGAAACATAAATGACTTACCCTCGCGAGGTGGACGTGTCCTGCCTAGGGAGACTACTTTGGGAAGACGTAGCGACAGACATCATGTAGACAAGCCTGCAAGTTTTCATTAGAATGAACAACGTTAGATACGCAGCAATGACGCACCTTGAAAAAAAAGGAATCCGCAGACAGGTTACCACCACTATTAGACAATCACAGCCGAAGTCCACAACTTCTAAGCGCAGGAGCCTTAAGTTGCGGTGGCAGAATGAGGAGCTAAAGTCTGGGGGTTTCTTTGCAGCAGCAGTGTCGACTCGTCGCCAAGGTTCTCAGCCTTGGTCTGCGAAACAGGAAGCCCGAGTTAAACCCAGGACAGAGATATTAATGAGTGGCCGCCGAGGCACACGCTCCCAAGTTAGAACCTGGGACAATGTGGTCGAGATCGAACGTTCACCAAGTTTAAACCTGGGAATGGTTGGTGAATGGATCGCTCTCACCCCAAGTTAGAACCTGGGACAGGTGGTGGCTGGTGCAAAGAGAAATTTCGCAAATAACAAAGAATGCCATCTGATCCAAACATATGCAAAGAGAATTGTCCGGTATTCTGCAAATGCCTTATTATGGTAACTCCCACATTTTTAAACGTAACGAACATTAATTGATCGACGAGTGATCATGACGAGCACGGGGACCCTTTTGGGTCGGCCCGGAGGTAACGATGGCGTCGCTAACTCTTCTCTTTTCCGACAACGACAACGGTGCGATGGCTCTCGAAAGTCCAACTACGAGGTCGTCGGCAGAGGTGCCTCAAAGAAATATATTTCGGAACAGAGACACGACCTATAAAGATTATCACACAGAATTTCAATGGGTATGTCATGTACTGCGCTTTTCTTTGTCTACTCATACTCTGCCCTACTGAACATTGTACCCCAAGCTGACCTAAACTTAGATTTCTTCGCAATAGTTCTATACTAGATTCTACAGACCTCACAGTTAGAACACTTCTTGCGTATCCTTGCGGGAATCCGTAGGTTGGGCATTGCTCGGGGATGAGGGAGCTAATTTCTGTGCAACTTCGGGCCTTGCTGGGAGGTTTGAGAGGGTGCAGACTTTCGTCGTATCCGAGGCCGTTGAGATTGGATTCCTCATCTTCCTGTAAACATTGTGTAATGAGCAAAATGAATGGCAGGGAACGTTACGAATCTTAAGCGGAGATTTAGCAGGTTTTCACTGGATTCCATGTCCGTCTCGTACTCCAACTTTTCTCCGCATGTGGTGAATTGAGTGAACGAATAGAAGAAAGCTAGACCGAGTTGAGATAGCGTCAGACTTAGTCTAGTGTAGAGGACTTACAGTGTTTCCCCGACAGCGACAAGTAGGGTCGGAATTTCTCGTCAGATTTTCTGTGAATAACGGCAGTGCGTGCCATTTTAAAGTCTCGTCAATATATTGTAAACGTCGTCGAGAACATATGCTTACAACGTTCACCCTCGACGCCACCCGTTTCTCGATTCAAGGAACGAAAAGGCGCAAGTACAAGTATTCCCCGCCTAGACGTATCGTATATAAGTTTGTACGATGAAGATCTCAACTAAATCACCTGCAATAAACGTTAAGTAAAACCAAATGAGACGTTTAGAGAGAACTCACCTCTACATGGTCGCTAGGATCGAAAAACAACTTCCCTCCCGGTCTAGCCTGTCTATTCGCCCTCGCCTTCCGGCTCCAACGCTTCCAGTCGCGCTGCCCATAAGTGTATAACTGGCCCTGATTCCCGGCCTCCATCTCTAGCGTCAAAGCCATCCATCCCCGTCGATTGTATCCTCTCAATGTGTAGTGATAGTTCGGATTTTGCAGAGACGAGTGCCAACCGCAGCTAAAAAGATGAACATGCAAACAAAAAAGAGTACTGAACACTTACAACAGAGATATTTTATCGACCCCGTGTTGCGCTAAGTCCTTCGCGTACCTCCTCTCCGCTTCCAGCAGCACCTTCCCCGGGAACCAGTCGGATATCGAAGCGGAACGCGTGTAAATCCGTTGTCGGTTGCCGAAAAAAGCGTCTCGAACTTGTAATCCCGCTCGTAGATAGTAAAATTTCATTGATAGATTTGAATAGACCTAAGAAAACGAACTAAGAAAGCTATAAATCAATAGAGAAAACGAATAATACTTAGCGGTACGCGCCCAAAAGACTTGGCTCTGAGTTCCCGCGAACTCGATCTAATCACGACGCCCTGCCCGATCATGCTGGCGGCCCGGCGGTAAGTATTCACGTGAGGTTGAATCGCCATGTTTACACAAGCCATACGTCAGCTGACGTAACGGTTCGGCAATATCCGAAATCGTAGCAGTCACGGTGCACCCAGAACTCGGAGGTAAAAATCGCTCACCATCGGGGTTGACATCGACGATACCAGGTCCGCCATACCCTCCGCTTCGGCCTCTCCGAAGCTGCCGCATCCGGCTGCCACCTTCGCTGCCAGATACTCGAGCTGGTTTGGAGAGGGGAGATTCCCACTTCGATCAGTTTGGCGGATTCGTTCCGTTCGGGTTTCAGGGCTGAAGGAGTGCCAAGGAGCCTGGAGACTGTCTTCGTAAACGTGGGATCTATAGTACGACTGTCAACAAAGGTTGGTAGTAATAAAATATAACTAAGCACATTTACCATTGAGGCTGTTATCTTGTAAGCCATACAACCAAGGCATTGACCATGCCGTGTTCTGAACATCAAGCCGACAAATATCAACAACAACATATCAGTAACTCACTGAGGAAGTCGCCACATCCTGATTCTATCGAGGAGCCTAGAAGGCACCATCTCCAGATGTCGGAAAATATGCTTCTACTTATGTCAAAACTTTTGATAGAGAGACGGTTGTGAGTTTGAGATACATCCTGCTTCAGGCTTCTGCCTATAAAGCATCCTACACAAGGAAATATGAGCGCATATATGAACCAGAAGTCAAGAAAAAAACCCAATAGTTCAACAGTTCGCTAAAATTCTCATTCATCCTTCCTTATTCCGTAAGAAATTGTTTCAACATGAGGTAGATTTTCATTTTTAATCATACATCTGCGAAAAGAATGGAAAAGAATCAAAGACTATGGGAGATTTCTGTAAGTTAAGCGCAAGGACATGTACGTCCGCATGAATAACAATGGACCGTAGATTTCTTATCCAACCTGAAGAAATCCTCGCGCGGCATTGTGGGATTATCGTTCCAAGAAATAAGGTACTTAACAATAGTGAGATGAGTGAATTCCTTGCTCCAGCCTCCCCACTCACAGATCTTGCGAATTGGCCACCTTAAGTCCACAGAAAGCCATTGAGTGCCGCCACGACGGAAGGAATGATTACCATAGGCATATGGGGGAATATTTATGTCGACAAGGTTGTTCCGAAAAAGTTCTAAAACGGTTTCTGCAGACTGGTGATGGATGAGGATGAAGCATTCACTGGCAACAGAATGGATACGTTACAATGTTGACATTTCCTTCCAACATGGGTTGGTCCCACCGATCGATTTTGCGAAACACATATCCATGGGTGATCCGGGTCGCCGCTAACCAATCCGCGATGGCTCGGACGGGGCACAGATGGGCCATATGAGGCGGGAGCTCTCGAAGTATGTACGGCGGGATGACTGTGTCCAAGTAAATCAACATAGGGGACATTAGCAATGATTGGGCTCACTATTAGTATACTTATTTTTGCGCTCACGCAGGGTGATGGAGACACAGCTGACGCCATCGTTGTCGAACCAGGTTTTGATATCATGGGCTTGAATGTGCAAGACTTCGTCGATCCGCAGAAGGCAGGTGAATGAGATCAAATATATTGCTTGTAAAAGTTTCCGAGTGTTTCCTCCGCACCACGGATTTTCGTTGGACGGTCGCGATCCGTCCCAGTTCTCTGGGTGACGATTGTAGTTGTATAGCGCCTGCAAGACGTCCTACCACACACATATTAGTTGAAGACCAGGTCATATTAGTGTGTCAACACTCACAGGCGTCACGGCTCTGGAGCTGGTGGGGGTTTCGCCCAGTGCAGCCTGTGTATTCATTAGAAAGAGTTTGAGCGCAGAGGTTTGTGACACACTTTCCGCCTCCGAAGGCTGACCATATATGAAGACACGAGGTCAGACACCGAGGGGTTCCCAGTAGCTTGGTCACTCCAACGCTCAGTCCCGCGCCTCCCCGTAGTTCGAAATCCCCATGTAATGCCAGCACGAATCTTTTGCGCATGGGACCACGAACTCCTCACCTCTCCTGGCGCTTTTGGGATATCGTGCATATCAACACCATCACATCTAAAGAGTTCAGCGGAAACCTCATAGAATTCCCACAAAGCTTACTTGTACATCAAGAAACCGACGATATAATGATCTGTTCTAGGGTTGAGATCTTTCTGGACGAAGATGTTTCCGCCCGCTTGAATAAGACCCTCAAGAGCGAGAAAGTCGTTAAATTGTTTCATGACGCTGGCAAAGGCAAAGTTCGTTAAAGTGTAGAACACATTGAAAACCCTTACTTGACGTAGGCGGCCTCCGTCCCCTCTTTGATGCAAGTGGAAGCAGCTTGGATATTAGCAAACATATCTTCGTCCGCTCTTGCCGCATTTCCATGTCCATCTCCTACATTGTCGGTTCGATTCGCCCCATTCTCATCAGTAGAGTCAGGAGATATCTCTTGCTCGCCTTCCAAATCGTCGAGAACCTCGGCGATGGCGACGAAGTCGGAGTCTGGGAAGACCAAAGCTCGAATTTTTTCGGTAACCGTGTCTGTAGCCGTGGTACTTGGAACCTTTGCCTGGAGCATAGTATAGGGGAGAAAGATCGCGTCGATTGAAGAAAAGGAGGCTATTTATGCATAAATAAATGAATGAGAGCCGGCCTGTCTAAGACAAATCGTCACTGTCATCATTATCTACTAAAAAACTGCCCGTAACATTTTTGCCTTAATTCTCTTGCCATATCGATCGTAGAGGGAGCTCGATGGGAGGCAGAGTGCAGATCCCATGCCGTTGTATTGAATGGGCGAAGCGTTTCTGTTAACTAGTTGAGCAACTTGTACGTTAACGCGGACAAGTTAAAAAGAAACTCAACATGTTGCAATTTGGGTCTCGTCATCGCTGATTATTTCAACGACAGAGATACTTCGTGGACGCAGAAATCTCCCGGATGGAAGTGAGGAGGAGCCTCGACTCCGCGCCTGCTTATTGATTAATGAAGGGAGAGTTCCTGCTCTGTCGTTGAGCAATTTGGCCGGGCAAGTGAGCAAGAAAATAACCTGCTACAGTTTTACTCTCATCGTCGCTGGTTAACTCAATGACAGAGGTGCCTCGTGGACACAAAGAGCTTCTGGATGGACGTGAGGCAGAGCCTCGACCTCGCGCCTTCTTATCGATGAATGGAGAGAGACTTTCTGTTGTGTCGTTGAGTAATTTGGTAGGGCAAGTTAAAAAAACACCCAACTTGTTACAGTTTTGCTTTCGTCGTCACTGGTTAACTCAATGACAGAGATGCTTCGTGAACGCAGAGAACTTCCGGATGGACGTGAGGCAGAGCCTCGACCTCGCGCCTTCGGGAGAATTCCTGGTGTGTTGTTGAGTACTTTGGTAGGGCAAATTTAAGAAAAAAAACTCAACCTGTTATAGTTTCGCTTTCGTCGTCGCTGGTTAATTCGATGAGAGATTGTCGTGAACGCTTCCCTAAAAGTACAGAGTTCCTGGATGGATGCGAGGCAATGCCTTGACCCCGCGCCTGCTTATTGATGAGTGGAGGGAGAGTTTCTGTATTGTCGTTGAGTAATTTAATAGGGCAAGTTGAAAAAACACTCAACTTGTTACAGTTTTGCTTTCGTCGTCGCTAGATATTTCGATGGCAGACCCAGATTTTTGACGTGGTGACTTGATGATCACAGATGAATTCATCATTTTCGAGTCTTCCTTTTTTTGAAGCTGCGAATTGTCCAAGAAGTTTGGCAGCGCGTGGAGTGTCAAGACACGGGGAAGCCAAGCACGGACAGTCCACTGGTTAACCGTGGGTTCGGGGGTGACAACGTTATAGCTTCCGGCAACAGAAGATGTAATTTGGTGGATAATTTGGGGAGTGATGGTGAGGGAAACGTATAATTCAGAACTTGAGCGCCGTTGTTGGTTTGAACGGAGGGAACAAGCTTGATTGATGATAGCTTGAGGGGTAAACGTCCTTTCAATGTGTGGTTCTACCCCACGTCGCTTGTACCATGCACGGAGAAGCTCCCGAACAGCAAGTCCAGGAAACACATGATCGCCAAATTTGTTAATGATGTCCTGACTATCACCCCAAGTAAATAATTCCCCGCAAAGCTTCGCAAGCTTCGGAATATCAGGTAAAGAGGGTAAAGGCGTCACAGGCATCCTGCGTCCACCTTTTGATTGGGACGTCAGGGGTCTAAGATATTGCGACACGACTGTGGCGTTGGGAAAATCCAACGGAATGTGTGAGACCAGAGACCGGTGTCGAGAATTGAGAGGGTCCACCCCTTTTTCAAGTACGTCACAGAGGTCCCTTCGCCATGCTAAAGTGACACGACGAAAATCATCTGTCGTACAGTTCTTCAGGGCATCAGCAAGCTGTTTGCCAATGCCTGTCTTTGCAATTTCAACGGCGGTCCGAATCCCGCAACCTTTAATGCCGTCCTATCACAAAGTCAGGCACAACACCGGTTTAGAATAGGCACACTTGCATCATAATCACCACCCGAAAGGAGGGCGATAGCCACCAGCTCGTGAGGGGGGAACTGATTATCGTTTTCGTAGACATCGATGAGATATTGAGAGTCGGATTCATTATTTCTGACCGGAAACATCATATGAGAGATTGTGAAATAATCGGGAGGTCAGCACTTACATCCGTATCACGCATTGCGCACCAAACAGCAAGGCATCGAAATCCTCCGACATGACAGCATCAATCTTGTGAAGGTTTGAAAGCATGGCCAATTCTGCCTCTGCTTCGCCTGGAGCCTATGCGAGCATCAAAAAGAGATTCCCTCACCAATGAAAGAAATGCTTACATCCCAGTAAGCAAACCCGAATCCGTCAAGCAGCCTCTTGAAGTCCGCAGTTAGCCAGTCTGTTGTTCTTCTGATTTGTTTCTTTCGCTTGTGGACAGGTCGCTTCAGCCCATCAAAAACGAATACCAGCAAGATCGGAAGATGAAAGAGGCGCCCTAGTCTCTTGAAAAGCGACGCCTGGGCAGGGATTTTTGGTTTGCGCATGGTGATATTTTGCAGCAAACATCCACCCACTGTGACAGAATATCTCAGTCCAGTGTATCATTTCTCACCCACAGGAAGCCATACCTTGCATCTACGCCTAAACGGGGCCCCAACTGACTAGGCGAGCTTCTTGATATTTTGCTAGCAGACCAGTCAACAAACGATGTAGTGTCTGGCATGAATAGCTACGATGGACCCTCAGGTTTGCGGTTCCAGAGTATACCCTGAATATGCATACCTTCCAACCATCTCGAACGCCCATGATGAAGAGAAAGACTAGGAGAATGTCTTACTATGAATGAAGCGATGACGATTCAGGCCCGTGATCGAATGGACTGCTCAATGGCGCAGGCGTTGATCGAATGGGGAAAAAGGGAGGAAAGACAAGGTTGTGAGATTGAGCCTCCTGCATGCGTCGAAGCCAGTGAGGTGGGCAGCAGGGCGATGACTAGTAACAGTAGGGCCTTTTGGTTGGTGGTACCGCCGTTTTTACAGCGGGCCACACCTCTTATCGGGGATGGCTGCATCGAGAGGAACTCCCATCGTTTTAACAATGGGTGTGCCTAACCGTCGTTTGCACAACGGGGGTGCTGAACCGTCGTTTGCACAACGGGCGTGATGCGTGTCCAGACCGCTTACTTATTATTATCAAAGCCTGATCGATCCAGACTTTCGTCAGTTTTCTTTGCACATGTTTGGATCAGATGTCATCGTCGAAATTATCGAAATTTCTCTGTGCACCAGCCACCACCTGTCCCAGGTTCTAACTTGGGGTGAGAGCGATCCATTCACCAACCATTCCCAGGTTTAAACTTGGTGAACGTTCGATCTCAACCACATTGTCCCAGGTTCTAACTTGGGAGCGTGTACCTCGGCGGCCACTCATTAATATCTCTGTCCTGGGTTTAACTCGGGCTTCCTGTTTCGCAGACCAAGGTTGAGAACCTTGACGACGAGTCGATACCACCACCACTGCTGCTGCAAAGAAACCCTCAGACTTTAGCTCCTCACTCTGCCACCGCAACTTGAGGCTCCTGCGCTTAGAAGTTGTGGACTTCGGCTGTGATTGTCTAATAGTGGTGGTAACCTGTCTGCGGATTCCTTTTTTTTCAAGGTGCGTCATTGCTGCGTATCTAACGTTGTTCATTCTAATGAAAACTTGCAGGCTTGTCTACATGATGTCTGTCGCTACCTTCTCGTCTTCCCAAAGTAGTCTCACTGGGCAAGACACGTCCACCTCGCGAGGGTAAGTCATTTATGTTTCTCTCCAGCTCCAAGACCGATGATTTTAGGCCAGAAATACTGCGTGGCGCCGTTGTTACAAAGGACAAACTACTGTTTCTGCTTTTGTTGTGCGGGAATGCCAAACTAGGCTGGTGAAATTGGTTTGGAAAATGAACAATTTTAGCTTGGAATCTGATTTCGACAGGACGACCGAAAGAGCGCGTGCGTTTATTTCTCTGAAAGTGTTTTCTGGGTTTAACGTATGGCTTGATTGTAGTACACTCCACGTCTTAGGTCTCTCATTCTCGTGAAAGGCGTGCATTTCGTAACTAACAGTCTACATACCGACCGTTTTGTGGTGTCATAGAAAATGATGAGCTTTAATGACTAGTTGACTAACGTCGGGCTATCCCAGAAACCAAGAACCATTAACAGCCGCTTTCTCAGGAGGATCTCGAGCCTTGCTAGAATTGATTTTACTTGTCATGCAGGGAAAATCCTACGGATACTTGACGAGAAGATCGTGATTTGCTGATATCTTAATCACGACCGTCGTTCCCCAACTACTGGATGTGACTGGTGTTACGCAGGTCCGCGCTTGCAAGATGCCGGGGTCGGGAACGACGTGGGCGCGTTCACCCATTTCCGGTAAAAGGAGGATCAAAACAGAAAAGAGAGGGGAAAAAAGAACGTCGCAAGGCTATCACGCTACGGCATGGGCATCTCGACTGTGCTTCTGCACGGCGACTCCGCCACACCGCTTCGCTACGACGAAGGGGGGTTGAGTCACACGGCTTCCGTGCTACGACCCCCCTCCCCCCCCCCATCTCCACCACTGTCTTTCTGGCTCTGCTATCGCCCCTCAGCCACGCATGCATGTCTGAGAGTTCCACTTTCGTTTGCTGGTTCTCTGAGCGTGATATAGATGGCTATGGTCATTTTTTCGTCTTCAGCCCCGGACGGGAGTGTCCCATCTAGCCATCAAAGGATGGTGCAAGAGGTGCAAGAGCATTGTCAAGCTCGCCGATTATACAGTGGCTACTTTCTTCAACGTAACATTGGTGGTATCATCTCACTTCACGTCCTTGGTCAACGGGAACGTTGTGGGTGGTGCAGCTGGATCTACAGTTATATCTATCAACAGTTCCAGTGTATCCTCCGGTCCGCTTCAACTGACAAGAGGACGTTCCAACTATTTTTATCATTCGCTTTCCCCGATGATATGCAGGTATGAATTTTTTTGACTTACGTGGCAGAATAATCCTCTTAAAGCTACTTTTCAAGAACGGAAGTTCCAAATCATGTTTACATTCTCTCCCGAATTTGAGGCTGCCACCCTCAAAATTCCCCACAAGGAGTACCCGTCATATGGCGGCATTGATGGGGTCGGCACAGCAGGCCGGTAAACCACTGCTGGTTCAAATTACGCTCAAGCCTTTAATGGCTCTAGTGATCCACATAACCTAGTTCCCGTTAACCAGCGTTGCCGATGGCACCCTCCGTCGACGATGGTGGCGGTCAATTCCTGCCTGGTGGTGGCTTGAGTATGCCCCCTCGGAAGCAAATCATCGGCTTTGCGAAGGTCAGGACACGGGAAGAGGCGCTGTTAGCTTGGGACCTTCTATAGGTCCGACGGGTTGGCATCTAGAAGGGCACCGTCCTACAAGCTGAGATAGTGAAGAAGAACCTCCACACGAAGAGAGGAGTAGGCTCCATTCCCAGTGGCCTAGGAGGCGCCAGTACTTCTGCCAATGCTATGTTATCAGTCAAGGGATGATTGATGTTTTTGCATTTGGCACGAAAGGGCTCCAGGCGTCCTTGATCTGCGGCGCGGGTAGTAGGCTTCTCCGAGGCGTCGTTCTTAATCATATGTATGCTATCGGACTTGAAGCTCTAATATGTGTGTGAGAGAGTGTGTGTGTATTCTAGCGGGCCTCTCAGACCGTAGTGGCGAGAACATGTTCCGGATATGAACGGTGCTATTCGGAGGTAGCAGAGATGAAGAACGCAAGTGGGAGAAACAGGTCGCTGCTCTCAGGTGGTTCCACGCATCGTGGCGCCTCAGAGCGAGATGATGATGGCCAAGAGTGAAAGAGGCCCGGGAGGGAGATACA
Organism: Armillaria luteobubalina; assembly: GCA_030435615.1. Classification (NCBI taxonomy): domain Eukaryota; kingdom Fungi; phylum Basidiomycota; class Agaricomycetes; order Agaricales; family Physalacriaceae; genus Armillaria; species Armillaria luteobubalina. The sequence continues at coordinate 262,918 of JAUEPU010000068.1, forward strand.
ACTGACAACCGAAAATGTGACTGCTTATGACGCTTTCCACTCAATGCCTCTAGAATATCACAGGTAGTCGTCCAATACAGGCTTGACATCGTCGGGGGACTACCTACCGGTCTGACAGATGGTCCGAATCCCATTTATAAAATGTCGTCTCTCGGGGGTCTCCAATCCTTCCAACAGCAGCCAGGATATCATTTTCTATCGGCCCGTGAGATAATGTCCGACGAACTGGTTGTTCTACTATGACGATCAAGCCTCCTTCGTCATCCCAACGGTCATCCTCGCCGACAGATCCGTCCTGTGTATGTGATTATTCAGTTAAACGGGTGAAAGCTCCCGAGGATGCACAATGTAAAGTACGGACGAACATCTTTTCTAGTTGCCAAGGTTTGGATGGGCGCTCCATTTATATCCACTACGGCTTACAGGTGCAATCTAGGTCTAAGTATCATGCGCTAGGCTATCAAGCTCGGGTGTCTCAATCCGAAAGAATTGTCAAATTAGCCTCTATTGAAGCGCGCAAACCGTTCACAAAGACCACCAAGACACCCAACGGCTGTCAAAGACACGCAGGCCAAGGTTAAACGACTAATGCGTGAGATGCAGGTCTCTTGGGAAAAGAATGGACGTGAGGAGCGAGATTTTCGGAAACGTGAACACAAGAAAGCAATCGACTGACTGAAGATGGAGGAGAAACGAGAGGCTGCATGACAATATGAAAACTTGATTTTTTGGTCAGTCAGACAGAACTCTACAGCCATTTCATCGGGAGCAAGTTGAAGAGTATGGTGCTATCTCTTAGCATGATTGTTCGATCTAACACGCTGTGTAGCATCTGAGATAGAAGGCGAATCAAGCAGTGAGCCTACCCTTGCCGGAGCTGATCTTGAAAACATCAACTTTGACACTCTCGGGGACATCAATTTCGACGACTGAGTAGCCAGATTCATCGCTTCGTCTCACCTGCTCATAGATTCCGTTAGACGATAAGTCTAATATGTATAGACATGCAAGACATAATACTTGAGAGGCTATCGCTCCTGCTAAGCAGAAAGCAGAAGAATTTGATGCCCATGCTGTTCGGGAGCGCAAAAATAACGAGGGCGAACCAACTTGTAAAAAGTCAATCACAAGATCAAGCTAACGGTGAAGCTGAAGTTAACGGGGAAACAGGGACATCGAGTATCCCCCTTCTAGATCGTACGTCCTTTCAGCGTAGTTATTTCCGGATGCTCACATGCCTGCTATTTCCAGTGGACTCGGACGAACTCAGCTTCCAAAACCCCACGTGTCTCAGCGGGCTGCTTACTAGCGGCCAACCGAAGATGTTAATTGTTCAATTGAAGGAGTATCATCTCAAGGGCTTGAATTGGTTGGCAACATTTTATGAGCAGGGCATCAACCTCATCCTTGCTGATGAGATGGGTCTCGGAAAGGTAATCGCTGCATTGACTTATATGGAATACGCTCAACGTTTACTTTGAACAGAGTGTTCAATCTATCCCTCTACTTTCGTATCTGGCCGAACCCATGACATCTGGGGACCATTTATTGTGGTGGCACCCGCTTCAACTGTGCACAATTAACAACAGGAAATCACTCGGGTTGTTCCTCGATTAAAGGCGTTGCCTTACTGGGGAAAGAACTCGACTTCGAGATACGCCGCATCATGCTCAAGCTCAATGAAAAACGGAGGGCCTTACAATGACTCTCCAACGACCTCAAATCAGTACTATCCACTATCCGCCGACTTTCTGTCGAAATACCCATGGACATTTCCCTGCATGCCAATCGACTCCGTGTCGCCAACACCACGAGCGATCCCTGGATCAATAGTCACCTGTAGTACCTGGCGCACTGTCGCCACGGTCCACTGCCCCGAGCTCTGGTCTGACATCACCATCACCCCCTCCTCCTTCTGGCGCACTGAAGACTCCTTCTCCCTCGTCCAAACTGCCGGCGGCTTCCTCCTCTCCTGCAACCATTAGTATCAAGCGCGTGCGATTCGGGAGCAGTAGCTCTGATATCGACAATGACTCTCCCGTTCATGAAGTGTTACTTGTTCGCTCCCGTCTCGTAGCGTCAAGCGTATCCGGCGAGAACGTAACATCACCTTGGATGCGCATTCCAATGACGACTCTTTTCCACCCCAGTCTGACCCTCCGACTTCACTCCCTGCTACCAGAGTTGACGTTGGTTCTATGGTCCGAGCACGAATGGTTGGGAGAAGGATCCTTTTACATGTGCGTTCTATCTGTGTGTAGAGCTTTGAGAAAACTCACTTTAACTAGGGATTCGTTCTTTACCGCCAACTCTGCTCGTCCTTCGCTTGAGATGAGTATCTACCCTTCATTACAGAGGTTGGATCGCGCCGAGGGTTTACCTGGTCTGTTCTCCATTTCCCTCGATCTCGTCCTGCCCCTGGTAACAGCGAGATTCTTGATAGGCTGGGTAGATTAGAGGACCTACTTCACGATTTGTCTGATAAAGCTTGTCAAGAATCATCCTTACCTCCTCCAGCTCGTGATGTTCCTTCTCGGTCTGACGTATCAACGCCTCGACCACCTGCACCACCCTTTCCAGAGCCTACATTTATGGCTCCTGTACCAGTCTTTCCGCCTCCCCAGCCTATGCCCGAGCCTGAGATTCCCCCTCCACCGCCTACTCAATCTCCTCAACCACGTATGCCTGAGCCTCATGTGCTATCACCACCACCACCACCACCACCACCTCCTCCTCCTCCTCCAGAATCGGTATCAGAACCTTCCGGGTCTTCTTCTGCCGAAAGTTATTTCCTTGACAGGTTTGAAGACCTTCTGGACAACTTGAGGCGAGGTCAAACTATTGCTCCTACTCCACGACCTGCTCCCGGAACACGGCCCTCAGTCCTTCAAGAGCTTGACAATTTAATCCTTGACAGCTCTCATGTAACGTCACCGGAGCCCTTCAGAGGATTGAGGTTTGTTCCAGGTCTCAGGCCTAGAGAGATCATCAAATCACTATTGTTGCAGACACGTCCGGCAACAGAGCCTCCTCCAACACAGTTCCCTGACTTGGTTCTCTTCGTCCCTCCGGACCTAGTCGCGCAAGAGCAGGGCCCCGACGAGGACCTAGAGTGCCACGGCAGCCTCAGCCTCAGCCCCAGCCTCAGCCTCAACAGCCCCCGCAGCAGCAGCGACAGCAAGCACCGTACGAGCAGCCACCGCCACCATCTGCTATTCTTCCGCCCCCGATCTTTGACCAACAGGCGGATTTCCTTCCGGAGCGCCAACCTGCAAGAGGAGCTACTCTAAGGCGCGTTATATAGTAGGTATCGGTACTTGAAGACACGTATTCACGAATATCTTTTAGCCTACCAACTTTTATGACGATGGTCTTGTTGATCGTACCTAATCTGCGCCACCTCCATCACATCTGGGTTGCGATGACAGACGACGCTCATGGAGAGAGTTGGTACAGACGGGTAAGTCTTTCTCTATTGTCCTAATTTCCTAACTCACTGGCCTGTTCAAGCGACCGCCTGGTGGAGGCGATGGAGGTGATGCTGGTCCTAGTAGACTCGGTTATGGCGCTCCCCCCTCCTCCGTTTTTCCCTCAACAGCCACAGGCGGGTCCTCAATATATGCCCATGCCTCCTGGACCTGTAAGAAAGCAATCTTTGAGCTGAATCTGATATTAACACACTATGATGTTAGATCTGTGTGGATTTGCCCCAGGAGTTCAATACCCTTCTTGCCATCCTCCGGGTAAGGATAATTTGAACCCATCTCGAGTGTTCATTGCCTAAACGCGCTCTTAGGAAAACCGATTGGCTCAACTTGCCACCGTAGATCAACAACGAGAACTCATGCAGGTATTTACGAGGGCTAAACGGATGGCTGGAAAATGATGTCCAGGATTGACAGAACGAAATTCGAGGAGTGATTGCTCGAGTGGAGCAACTTGGCAACGAAATCCATGGTTTACGCAGCGGTGGACGTAAGTGTTTTTATACCCACACAGTAACTTAAAGCTAAACAAATTGTAGGCCCTCTGTCCGATGGTTCATCAGGCTCAAGTTCGTCAGACGGAAGTTCTCCCGGCCGTGGGCAGCTACCTTTCCCTGTGCAAATGCCTGGAATGCTGCCTGGTTTTGTTCCCGATGGGCAACAAGGTCCTCCTGGCCCACAAATGCCCCAGCCTGTGGTCCCCGAACAATATGTCATTAATCAGCCCGCACCAGGTTATTCCATTTGGTCAACGCGCGCCAGTGATTCCTCCAATGACGGGATGTGTGTAGCCTACTCCTATAATTCTACCCATGACTGGCTATCCAATGCCTATGCCTGAGCCTGTCATTCCGGGCATGGGTGGACCAGCTGAGCCATTCTGACCGCCTCCAGCACCACATTCATCTATGAAGCTGGTAGTCCATCGAGTAGCAGTGCATCGACTTCGCATTCGAGTCGATCAGGATCAGGGTCCCCGCGTTCGGACGCTTCTTCACCATCTGTTGTTCACTACGTCCCTGCTCCTGGTGGTACGACAGTACATGACCCTCGCGCTGGAACTCCCCGAGTCGAGGTCCCAGTCCACCCACTGTTACTGTTCCTACAGCTGTCCCGTATCACACAGGGACTGATGTCTCTCGTCCGGGTCCATTAGGTACATCTGTGGCTCCTGTAGAACCTGCTACGCAACAGCCCACGATCATCATCAATCCTCCTCCTCAGCAGCTAAGAATGCCTATGGTTCCGATGGGTCCTCCAGGAACTATGCCACATATGGTGCCAATGCCTCCGATGTCGACTGGTATACCGATACCACAGCCAACTGTTTTCGTCCAACCAGAATCGAGATCTAGCTCGGAATCATATAGCTCGCCCCGATCGGCAAGGTCGCGCAGATCACAGTCGGGGTCTCCCCGCTCAGGGCGATCTCGCTCCCGTACTCGATCACGACGATCGCGTTCCCCTTCGCGGTCGCTTACGCCTCCGCCTCCTGTGATGATGGTGTCTCGCGGCCCTCATGCAATGCAGCCTATCATTGTTCCAGGACCTGCTCCGCTTCCGGTGCTAGGTCAACCGTTTTCTGCCAACTGCTCCAGTCATTGTACAACAGCCAAGGAGCCACAGTCGAAGCAGCAGTAGCTGCGGCAGCTACCAACGCACTCCTGTCCAACTCATAGCTCCGTTCCCGCCACAGACTCAGCCAACGATGGTGATTGCTCCATCTCAGCCTACGCCAGGCACAGCTTTCCTCCCTCCACCGACGCAGCCAATAATTATTCCAGCAAGTAGAAGTCCAAGAAGCTCCAGGAGCAGCAGGTCACGTCGTGGGCGATCTAGATCGCGCTCGCGTACCCCACCTCAGACTCACGTCATGATTCCGGGTCGAAGTTGTGGTCGAAGTCGTAGTCGAAGCCACTCTCCTGCAGGACCTTTCACCATTCCGAGCATGCCGCAGACCCAGCTACCGCCACAGACACTGCCTACTCGATATTCTCCTCCGGGGACCCAATACGTCCCGGTTCCTGAGTTCCCAAGCCAGGCGCCAACTCAACTTCCCATACCACTACCGACGACAGCTCCAATAATCGTCCAGGACAGATCGAGGAGGCGTCATTCTAGAAGCTCACGCCGTAGGCGCGGATACTCTAGGAACCCAGGGAGGAGGTCAAGAAGTAGGTCGAGGACAAGATCAAGGTCGAGAAGTACTTGTGAAGTAGATCCAGACATAGACCAAGAAGACGACGAAGCCGACACCGAAGTGTATCAAGTGACTATGATAGTGGTGGTTGTAGGCAGCCGCCGCAATGTCCATCGTTGTAGCAGAAGTCGTTCTGGAGACTCGCGCCGCACTTACTCTCCGCGCCGCAGTTATTCTCCAAGGTGCCTGCGGTTCTCCCAGACCACCGGGATATGGAGGTCGTCCCGGTGAACCTCATTATCCCCCAGTTGTTGTTGCAGGCCCTCCGCAGGGCCCATCTGACCATCCCATTCCTGTCCCCTTCCATGATCCTAGTCATGGTGCACCTCATACAGTGATTGTGCCTTCTCGTTCAAGACCGCCATCCCGGTTGCATTCTATATCACGTTCCAGATCGCGTTCTCCGCTGTACACCCATGTGCCAACGGTTGTGGTGCCGCCTAGTAGAACTGGTAAGTCCTTGTTCAGTGTCTCGGAATCTCTTTATTCACCATTGTTCTAGGATCACCATCGTCATCCTCCTATAGGAGACATGAGCCTGGAGCACCTGTATATGTACCGACTCCACCTCCTCAGGTTCACGAACCACCAGTACGAAGACCCGGCGATGTGATTCATGATGAAAGTTGTATTCCGACACGTGTGCCAACCCGTATTGCACACTCCATCTCGACCTTCAAGTCGTGTCCGGTCTCCCACTCGATCCCATGCTCCGTCTCACACTGGCACTCGCATCCATACACCTTCGAAGATGACTATGACGAAGGACGATAAACTCCTTCCCCCGAACCGTCGCATACACACGGACCAGCAGGTGTATAGTCATGAACCGCCCATCAGCAGCACATGAAGTTCCTTGTGGTGCACCTCCCCCTCATGAGCGACCGATTGTGCCACATGAAGGCATTCATGGAACTCCTCTCGTTCCTCATGAGGTCCCTCATAGGTCACCGAGTCTTGCTCGCACGTCCCGCCCGGAGACATTTCACGAGGAGCTAGCGTGTCTCCCGATACATCTGCTGTCCCTCATGTAGTACCTCACCATGAAGCTGAAGTCCCTCGGGAATCATCGCCACGCCAGTCCCCACCTCCAACTCATGGTATGCCCTCCCGAGCAGCATTACATGTGCCTACTCGAGCAGCATCCCGTTCACCGTCCCGTTCTGCAACTCCTAGACCTCATTCGGAAACACCTAAACCGATACCCACACCAGGTGGCTCGCAAAGCTCGTATCGCAGTATTACCCCCGCCTCCAGACCCCATGGCACCAGGACCGGGTTCATCACCAGAAGAAGGTGACCAAGCTTCGGAGGTGGTTATCCGAGATACTCCAGGATCACGAGATGAACATCCAGGATCACGAGGAGAACATCCAGGATCGCGAGGGGAACAGCCAGGATCGCGAGGGGAGTATCCGGTGAGCTAGAGAGAGGAGCCCGAACACAAGGGATGGCGACTCCCGTTCTTGAACAAGCGATCGCTGAACGCTTTGCTAATCTTGACGAGCTGCAGGGCAGATTACAGGATGTCACGAGACACGCTGATGAAGCAGAGACCGGTCGCGATAATCGGTTTATAGAAAGTGAAGGTGAAGGTGCTCGAATTTTCGAAGATGCCGAACTGTCGCAGGGATGCTGAAGCGCAAGAAGCTCGCGAAGCCTTGTTGAGTGCAATTGAAAGTCGACTCAAGGCTCCGCCTCAGCCCCCTGCTGTTGAGCCTGTTCCCGCCCCCATCTCCACCACCACCACCTTCTCCCGAACCAGTGCGTGAAGATGACACTTTCTCAGTGCATTCTTCTCTCCACGCTGCGCAGGAAGCGATGACAAGACATTCTGGTGATCTCAGAGATATTGTCCAGATGGAGAGAGATGAGATGAGGGCCGAATTGGACAGGGAGAGAAAGCAACATGAGCAAGAGCTGCGCCCAACCTCGTGAAGACATTGAACATGCGAGGGCAGAACCAGACCCTGAGCGAGCCTAGGTGGCCGAGGAGAAGGACACAAGGCTACGTGACTTGGAGGAGGAATTGGCTAAAATGAAGGAGGAAATGGAGACTGAGAAGGCCCAACGGGAGGCTGAGTTTTTGCAGCAGCGTGAAGAGGCGAGCAAAGAGCTAACAGATGGATTCACTGGTTTGAATGCAGGCCTGGAGGCTCTACAGAACTTGATGAATGAGCAGAAACAATGCTGCGAAGAAAAGAAGGCATTAAATGAGCAGCGCTGGGCTGAGAAGGAAAAGAGGTGGAGCAAGAAGGATGGCGATAGAGATGAGATGTTCGTTCTGTTGAAGCGGATTGACGAGATGGTCAATGAGTGCCGGGAAGAGCAAAAAGCGGCCAAGGAAGAAGCTGCAGGCAAGCCTGGTGAGTCGTTTTCGCCTTTATATTTTCTTGCACTTACGCCCTTTCTCTTAATAGGACCTGGAGGAAATTATTGAACAACTGAAACAACAGAATCTGGAGCAGCGAGAGCTTCTACAGTCGCTTTCCGAAAGTGAGTGTCCATTACTATGTTGTTTTTGTATGAACTCCTCTTGTTCCTCATGAGGTCCCTCATAGGTCACCGAGTCTTCCTTGCACAGTCCCGCCCGGGGACATTTCACGAGGAGCTAGTGCGTCTCGATACATTTGCTGTCCCTCATGTTGTGGCACAGTTACACTTGTTGGTCTTGGGAAGTGTTTCAAGTGCACATCGTGTAAGAAACATTACCTGTGCCGGGGATGTTACAGGTAAATCATCCGATCGGCAAATCATCAATTCGTTGCTGGCGGGTCGGTACAGCCAAGTTCATGAGCGACATCCACAACATGCCTTTTATGTCGTACCGGATAAAGATCCGCGAACGCTTTGTGAACCTGATTACTTCTCAAGTGCACCCCACGATCCTAGCGACGAAAAATGTAAGATGCCGTTAATAGTTTTTAAAGTCTGGTGATTGACTCCGTTTAGTCATGAAGCATCCTGGTGTGAAATGCGCCCAGTGAGTCGAGGACGGCTTTGCATCGTTATCATGGCTGACAGTGTCCTCTTCTAGTTGTCTTCTAGACATCGTTGGTGCCCGGTTCCACTGTGCAATCTGCGATTCCGTTGACATATGTTACAATTGCGAGTCGGCTGGACTACCGGGGAATCTGGACTCTGCTGACGGTGGCCATAACTCGTCTCATATCCTGATCAAGGCAAGCAATTCGTTCGGAGATACACGCTTTGCGTGGCTGAACCTTTCTAGATTCCATTTCCCTTGGAAACGAACGAGGTAAACTATAAGTCATGTCGACTCTTCAGGGAATCTTCTGATTATATTCGACGCAGGTACAAACAGCAAGCCGGAGAGCTATACATCTATGGACGGGGAGAGACGCCCAGCATGCAATACACGCAGGTTCTCCTTCAAAGGCTAGCTCTGTCGCGTCGGGGTATCCATCATGCTTTCGCGTCTGCGGCCCGCTCCAACCCTTTGCAGAAAGCTGTCATCGACCACCTTGGGAATTCCATATCCTATGCCGACCTCGACTATTTATCATCGCTCCTTGCTTCGTACCTAAGAGCCCACGACGTCCGTCCAGGGTCTCTCGTCGCTCTTGTCGCCCAGCGTTCAATCGCTCAGGTGGTCGCCATCTTGGGAATCTTGCGCGCTGGTGTGGCGTACATTCCATTGGATGGCGATATCACTAGGGATGATACACCTCAAAGTATCATGCTCGATGCAAAGCCCACATTCGTTCTAGTATCCTGAAAGATGTATCTCTCGCACCAAACTACTCAGTCAGCCCTTTGGATGCATCGAAGACGTACTTCACTCCATCCAAAATTATCCTGTTGATGCCGTTGAGGATTTATCTCAAGGCTCCGATACCGCCTATATAATATTTACATCAGGCATGTATCTCTCTTTACCCGCGCGGGCACACAATACTAATCCTCATGAGATAGGTACCACGGGCAGGCCTAAAGGTGTCATGGTCAGTCACTCCAACGCAACGTCACCAACCGTACGTTTCCTCTTCTTGCGTCGAGCTCTCCTACTTATCCCTCTCCAGTACTCTCATTGTCACCGGGGAATTTACACATCGGACCCGGGGTGAAAGTAGCTCAACTCCTCAATATAGCCTTTGATATGTGCGCATGGGAAACTCTAGGGTGTCTGACCATGAAGCTGAAGTCCCTCGGGAATCATCGCCCCTCCAGGTCCCGCCTTTCCTTACCTTTAGAATATCGGACTACCTGAGCGCCCGCCATAGTAATGCAAATTTTCATGTGTCGCATCATCGTCTGGCTGACGAGCGTTTAGGTGTTGATAAAATGCTCAGGATAAGCCGAGATCTGACTGGGGACGCTACTAGAAGCAGGATCAGCGATTTTCGAACTGCGGTTATGATAAAAGGAAGGTTGTGATACAGGGAAGTAGGTACGTATACCGAATGTATGGATGTATGTATGGGTGCCAAGAAATCGATGAGATGTATGCCAAAAAGGTGAGAGAAAGCCGAGGAATCGACTGGATGGATAGGTGGAAACAAGAAACAACTATGAATACAGTGAATAAAAGCTGCATGATGTTATTCACGAAGACGCACCTATCAGATAACTACTCCTCTGCGTCGACACGACGTCTGATCCTAATGTCGGCGAGCTTCTTCAACGCTCTAGCTATTGCAACTTGCGTAACGGACAACGGACGCAATGATTTCGACAAGACGCGTTGTTTCTTTCCGGCGCTATCGACCTCACTCGGGACGAGAAGGACGGGTGCCGTCCTCGTCTATCTCGTCTGGACGACCGCTCGTGGATGGACCCGTAATTGGATCTCTAGTCGCGAAATCAACGACGGCGAACGGTTGAGTTGCCATCGACTCACCTGCTTTGCGGCGCCGCGTTCAGATCGTCAGAAGGTCCCATACGTTTGCGAGGCGATGGATGCGTAAGAATGCGTGGTCGAGCAGTTCCTGCTCCAGCCACAGGGATTGAGATTCGTCCCATGAGGAAAGACTGCTGTGAGAGGAAAAGGAGGGGAAAGAGGCGGTGGTAGGAAAAAGGGGCGCGTGCTGTGAAGTCAATTCAGGAAGGAGTACGCACATACAAACGAAAACCACTTAAGCTATAGAATGATCACAGTGACAACAAAATTAGATGAACAGGCTCTTACAACCATCCTGCTGGAGGTTTTTTAGCGGATAATATATTGAATTTAGGTGTCTAAGCTCTGCAGCAAGTTATAGCCATTTCCTACAGAGAGACCTTGGACCAGACATACGACTTCTGGGACGTCGGAACGCGCCACGCCCTCCACCGACGTCAGTCGGAGGGGAGAGGCGCTTGTCTTCCTGAACGATTTGCCCGCACGGGCTGTACTTGCACCGAGTCCGATGTCTATGCCTATGTCTACCCTTTCGAGTATGATCACTATCTATGAATGCGGTGATCTGCGGCTGATAATCCCCATGTAGGTTCGGAACTATCTATCTCTGCGGCGTCTTCTGGCAGACCACTACTACTGGCACCGACTCCAGGGTAAATATTTTCTTTACTTTTTTTTTCCGGCGACCACACAGCTGATGCGCTTCTTCTCAGGGTGGAACTTTGATCCACGAGTCCTCTCACTTCACGATCATCGGTAGTACCCAAGACTATGTCTACGGTCAGAGCTCAGCCAAGTCCCTCGCATCGAGCAACCCCAGCGAAGCCATCGACAACGCCGACAACCATGAATATTTCGCAGAGAACAACCCTTCCCAGTCTTAAATGTATTTTTAAAGGAATGTTAGCAGTAATTACTACTCGGCTAGAATAGAATTTTCTCTTGGTGCTTTTATCACACGTCTTCCAGTTGAAACAACACGAAAATTATTAGACATTCAAACCCGCCTAATTCGATTTAAATAAGCATTGTAAGCTCGGAAAACACCAGATATTGGACCGTATGATACGTGGGTCAAATCAAATATATTGCCCACCTCATGATGACCATCCCTCAGCACGATAGCTTCCTGTACAATTCGCTCTAACTGCCTTCAAGTACGATATTCAAGGCATGGAACCACATCAGGAACAGCATCGATAATCGGATGAAACGTGCGAACTTTGATCTGAATACACGTCCACAAACCTTACCAAGAGCTCGACGACAGCAATGGCGGCATGCCAAGGTGCCAGAGAGTTGTTTGGGAGGAGAGGTACATTAGTACTACTGGCCTCCATCGTGCGTGTGAACTTGAGAGTACCGGCACGAGACTACGAGCGGGAGGGCAGGGGAAAGATTAACACGCCGACAGCCAACAACGACGACAATAACTTTTTTTGGACGTAAAATCACCACCCAATGGCAAATGATACCATGACAAGGGCGTCGGACCGATTTTTTGTTTACCGTCACGATCGAGCGCTATTAGTGGCTAGAGGTGTCGGTCTCCCACGACGAGCTCGGCTGGCAATGCAGTGTAAGGCAATGTTTACTTGGAAAGGCAGAGAACAGCGAGTCTGTAAGATTTTTGTTTTTTAAAGGCCGATTAAAGGCTCTTTCGCAAAGTCTGTGTGTCGGACGGAATATAGCATCATGCCGAACTCGTTGATTAAGGAAGAGAACGTAGGAAAAGAGTAGAAAATTCTAGTGTACATCCTTGTGGTTTTAGCCCATCCAAGCACAATGCCATTGGCTCGACATCGTGCTATGATCTCCAACTACGGCCTGTTATACCCTGGTAGGTAACCGACCAAGCGAGTGCATAATTCCGAGCCAATTGTTTGCATCCTCAGGCCTCAGGTCACAGCATGCAAAACCCTGTTCGTAATGTCCTCTAGGACTTGTCGTTCCATACTTCTGGTCCCATGACTATCCTGCGGTATTTGTCGGTGACATGGCCGCTCTGGGTCTGTCGCAGCACATCACCGTTCCCCCGCGCCATTCGAACCCTTTCCTTTCTTCCGCTTTGTCTGGCGCCTACCGTTGTGACTTTATTTTATTGGTTGGCCGAGTCTGCAGGGACATTGACGGACTGAACAGATGTGAGTGAGAAGGAACTCACGTATGGGTTTCGAGCGTTGTTCTGGATGAACAGAACGAGCCCTTTTCCTTGGCTAAGAGAGGATAGCTAGCTGGAGATATTGAGAATGTTGACAACTTCTGTAGCTGGACATCGCAGTAAAGGAGACTCAGAGTCCGAGGTGGTAATGTTGAATGTGGCAGCAGTAGACTCAGATAAATGTTCGGGTACAGAAGACAGAGTTGGAAATATAGGTACATGGGCGGTGCCGCAGGATGGGAGCTGAACGACAGATTGTGAAAGTGAGATATTCAGAAGTGGGGGTTCATCCTGGATTGATCATGTTAGTATGCGGTGAATAGATGATTGAATGCACCACTCACGCAGGCAGGCCCCTCATTGTCATCATCTTCCTTCCACGGTAAGATGGACACAACACGGGCATTTCCGAGTTGTAAGCGGCTCAAAGTATGGATCATGTAGGTTGTCAGGAAGGCTACGCGGAGAGGAGACGTGATTTCATCATAGAAGCATTGGCAGATAAATCGCTAGGTCAGAGTGAAAACTCTTTCCAAGTTGTTCGCGGAGATATGCGGCAACTTCGGACCGGCTGCAAGAAACCGCAACCAACAAACACGTCACGTTGACGTTCCTTTCCTTTCACTCTCTTGCATTCGCACAACATCAAGCGCGAGTTCTCCTCTTGCAGGTGTCCGTGTCCAATATCCGACTATTCCATCCATGGACTATTCCACTATTCCACAAACCAAACACCGTGGTGGAAGAATCAACGAGTTTTCGACCCTTGGGTATTCGCCGAGTCTTTTTTTGGGGGGGAGGGAGGGGAGACGGGGACGAGAGACGATAGATTTAATTTCATTCCATTCCATTCTCTTGCTTGCGCTTTGTTGGTCCTGGGATAATGGGTGGGCGGACAGTGTACGGAACGTGTTGATTCAGCCTCGACTCAGCTTCCTCAATGCGAAGCTTAATTTTTGTATTGAAATAAAGTTTATACTGAACACCTTTCGTAGTTCGGTTCGTAAACGTGTCCCCCCAAATGTGCTCCCCTCCCCTCCCCTGGCGCAAGCGCAACACCCCCAATCGAAGAAGTTTAAAAGTTTAAAAGTGATTCTCATTCCCTTACCTTTACCTTACCTTATAAAAAAAGAGATTCGTCCCCTTCCTTCCTTCCCTTCTTTTCCTTCTCTTCCCCTCTCTTTCAGTTCGTCCGCCGTCCCCTCCATCCTGTCTCTCTCCAGGTCGCTCGCTATCTCTTTTCTTTTTCTCCTTTTCAGTCATCCTCTTCTATATCCTCGTCGCCCTCGCGCCGCCTTTTCTCGTCCTCGTCGTCCTGTGTTCCGTCGTGTGCGTATAAGTAATAAAGGAAAATGGCGCCCACCAGTTGTCGTCCCTAGCAGGTGCGTGTGTGTCCCCTCCCTTCCCTTTTGTTTTTTTGTTTTTTTTTTTTGTGTTTTAATTTAACATTATTCATTCACACTCTTATCTATCTCAATCACCATCTCTTCCTTTCCTCCTATCTATATATTATCTATTTAATTCTTATAATCTTAATTATTTTCCTCGCCGCCCGCGGCAACGCTCGCTCGGCCGAGTGGGAGCCCAGGCCCGTCACAGCCCGTCACAGTGACGGGGACCGTGTTCGATCGGGTTGGAAACCTACTTCCTTCCGGCGGCCAAACATGCGAAAGATCATACCGGACGAGGGCATATCCTGATGCCCATGTTGCAACATAAATTCCTTTTTACTGGTTAAAGGTCTTACTCGACCAGGACTTTATGAAATCCTCGCTCGTAAGATCCATTTAGACATGGCACTGATCTGCTTTCCATCGTTTAAAGTCAGGCAGCGCGAAAATGAAATTGAATGCACAGTAATACATGTATTTGCTTTGGCCACACTCTTGATCCAGCAAGAGAGGTCATGAAGAGAGTTCACAAAAAAACAGGTAGCATGTTTAAAATCTAAGGTGGCCTAGAATGATCCTTCCAAGTCCTCGAGGTCGGGATGATTGATGCGTATTGCAAAGAAAATGATCGGGAATGTGTGAATTTACTGAGCGATTACTGGCAGGCAGTGTGCTATCGAATTTTTCCCGGCGATTTGACGAGTCACAACCAGTTTGTCCCCAATTAGCCAACTCCCTAACGAGCTTTGGAGCATGAAAAAGGTCTTCGCGCGACAGGAAGAAAGTATCGAGCCTGAGGATCGCCTCGCGAAGTTTAGGTAGGGTGATTCGTTCGCCGGGACGGATGACAAAGATACGCAGAAGGATATCGATAGCGCCGGAGGAGAAGGGAAAGCTTTTCTGAAAGAAGGTCGAGTCGCGAAGGAAAGTGTTGAATAGTACATCAGATTCCTTAGCAGCTTTCCAAGGAAAGCGATTGGACAGCATATTGACCAGAACGATCCCGAGTGCCCAAACGTCACTTTGTCTTGCTAAGTACTTTGGGCTCTTCCGTCCTCCGTCCATGCATTCTTGCGGCAAAGATCAGCTATTCGAACGTAATTGAACGGGCCGGTGAGCTTACCTGGACTCCGATACGATCCGCTGCCACATTCACTGTGTTCGCAATCTTCGAACGTTGTCGCCAAACCAAAATCGACAAGGAAGACCTCAGTGCAGCCTTTCGAGCACACGACATTCTCTGGCTTGAGGTCACGGTGAAATACACCTTGCTCATGACAATATTGAAGGGCGTCGATGAGTTTGATAAAAACGCACTTGATGAGAACATCATTATTATGCAGAAGACGAGATTCGCATATGGCGCTGTAGAGGTCCCCGCCTAAGCAGAGATCAAGGACGACATACAGGTAGAGCCTGTCATAGATGATCTCGTGAAAGGTGATGATGTTGGGGTGTCCAGACACTTTGGAATGCGCAGAGAATTCTCTCCTTTGGACAGTGTCGCGTCGGGAGCCCTCCCTGTATCTATGCATACACTTAATGGCATAGTGTTGTTCGATATGCTTGAGCGACGCAGTATCAACAGCACGATAGACCTTCCCGTATGAACCAGCACCAAGAAGCTCCAGAAGGAGAAAACGACCATTCGCAACCAGGTGACCAGCAAAGTCAGGTAGAGGGTGTTCAGAAGGCATAGCGTGGAGAAAGAAGAGGCGAGATAGAAATGTAAAGCGACTCTCAAAGCCAAGTGGAAATGAAGGTGTGGTCGGAATGAAACAGCGGCGATCAACAATGCACTGTTTTTTGAAATTTCAGTTTGTCGAACTTGGTCGCCGTGACCACCACGACGCAGAAATACCACTGCCCTGCCCAGAAATTACCGCCTCAAGGCATTGCCTAAGGGGGCAAGAAAGCTCTTTTTGTTTATTGGCATCATGGAGATGTAATGAAACAGATATTTGTTCCGTACGCGCCCACTGGATGACTGCACTACTTGGTTCTCTTGCTTGTTACTGAGACGGAATCTTTGCTGCGCTGGGAACACATTTCATTGCCTTTTTTTCTGTAATCAGATATGTAAATGGTGAGGAATGAAGAGCCTTGACGCCACGTTCATCCGGAACCATCTCCGCCCGCCCAGTACGTCACGACACGCCTCGGATTCACCGGTATTAACTGCGCTCTAGTTCCTGCCGCATTTTCTCAACGACGACTACACCTATGCAGCGTCTTCCTACTCTTCCAGGAGAAATTGTCGACGCTATCGTAGACGAATGTCATGCAGATCTCCATACGCTCACTTTATGCGGCCTTGTCTCGAAACAATGGTTTGCATCAAGCCGGTATCACCTCTTTTCGACTATCGAATTGTCATCCGAAAATTCGGACGCTTTCTCCAGACTCCTGGAATCCTCTCTATGCACCATCGCGCCTACTTGAACGAAATATCTTTCCACGTTCAAGACGATGCCTCGTGGATCCTTAATCTCCTCGCAAAAGGATTCCACTTTCGCACTGTCAAAACGCTCAACATCTTTTGTAATGGCGTCGACCTCGAAAATCCCCTCCGAGATGCCGTCTCGTCCCATTTTTCTTCCATTACATACTTGCGCGTTTTTGCTGCCACCATGACGTGGCGTAGCCTGGCTCCTGACGTTCATTTCATTTGCTCATTTCCACGTCTCGAGAATGTCCTTCTCTATGGTCATCACCAGAGCGGCTTCCACATCAATTCCGCGGTCCAGTTGCCGCCAAACATCCGTGCTTTGAAGCTCGACCTTCCGAGTCCAGCTCTGGACGGAGTCATGCAGTGGCTGCTTGCACACGAGAAGCTTCCAATAGTTTCTTCGTTGCATATATTTCGAGTGCAAGCGGAGCATTGTTCTGCTCTGGAGCAGTATACCCAGGCCTGTCAAAGTACACTAGAAGATCTTATGATACTTCTGCACAAGCGAAGTGCTGAGGAAGAAGGTACGACCAATCCTCTATCGGAGCGTCAGAGAACTCATAGCTATACTTAGTCAATTTTGATTTACGACCCAATACAAATTTGAACAGCATCTTCCTGTCAGCTAATGGTCCGGATGCTATCCATGCGGCGGGGGCAGTTCTGTCTTCTCTTTCATCGCCATGCCTGCGCGATGTAATCTTGCGTGTCCCATACGTTCATCTACGACAGGAAGGATGGGGTGGTCTCGATGCAATGCTGGCGTCTCGCGTGCAGTCGGTCGCATGTACGGTTGTCACTGATGATTCTCGAAACTATGGCCATGAGTTGAGGAAGAGGTTGCCAACGTTGAACGCGTCGGGAGCTCTTCAAGTCGTCGCTCAGAGCCACTCCAAGGTTGCAGATTACTACTTAAATGAAGTTTATTCTCGGTTCAAGGTAAGCTTCTGACGTTAATCCTACCGGGTATTTGCATATTAAGTCCTTCATTGATTCATTGATATAGCCCTTGTCTCAACTTAGTGTTCTTTCTTCCGGCTGCATTATCTGCTAATACACTTTTGACTACGTAGTCTACCTACCCATGTTTAATACCTTCTGTAAGTAGATGTATCACTTATTAATTAAGTCTAAAATATTGTTATAATCGATACTGAGCGCTAGTCGTTCATTCCATAATATTGAAAGATGTGTGAAGGGTATAGAATTGTGAGAAACGGTATAAAATGTAGCGACGTGATATATACAAGCATCAGGGTTTAACCTGACCAGTAGATGCGTGAACATTAGATGCAATACGTTTAATCCGATCCTTCTCCGCCTCCATGTGCTGTATGAGCAACCCATCAAGGCGCCTCAGAGATTCCTGATCTCTTTGTTTGTGCTGTCGTTCTTGGTCACTCTCGCTGAGAGTGGCAGGCGGCCCCTGCAGACTTTTTCTCCCGGTCAAAGGTTCTACATGAGATGGACCCGGGTGTTCCTGCGTGTATCGAAAGAAATCAAAGGAAGACGTTAACTGCGGACGATTAGATTCTCCGCTCTTTCGTGATATCTTCTCGGTGAAGAAAGGCGATGGCCGTGAAATGTGGCCAACAGGTCGTCTGGAATCTACGGCCCCAAATGGCAGTGATGGTCGAGATACGTAGGGCGTAGAATGGTTACCAAGTCGCATCAAGAGCGCTTTATGGGTGCTATGACTTCGTCCAGTAGATGTCGTCCGTGTTCGTGTGACATACGGTGGCGGTCGTTGTTGAATGGCTGAATTATCTACTGGGATATCGTCGTCATCGCTTTCGTCCGACGAGTCAAGATCATCCATAGCATTTGGTTGTGATTGGATGGAGTCAAAGAAAGAGGTCAAAGAAGATGGTGGTGGGGCTGATTGAATTTCGGGAGCAATGCTGTTTGAGGGGATAAGTAGAGATAGTGGTGGCGCCCCAGGACGACGTTCTGATAAGGGGGATGGATGAGGAGGGGGTGAAGGGAACGGAGGGGTTGTCGGTGAAGGAGCAAGAATTTCCTTCGGCGTGTCAGTGGTTGATGTATCTTCTGTAGGTAACGGTTCACTAGTCTTGATGTTACGGGGAGGGATGATCCTATGGTGTAATGACGAGGAACGAGGAGGCGGGGACAGCGCAATATTTCCCAAGGAGGAAGAGACTCTAGGCGGCGGAGACAAGACGGTGTGCGCACGAACAGTACTAGCTCGACTCAGGATCCCAGGTTGCTCAGACGCAGAAACTTGAGATAGCGTGCTTCGCGAGTGACTACCGGCACTAGTCAATGCATCTTGGAATGCTGAAGCTGTCGGTGAAGGTTGCGAGTAGTCTGACAACGATGTTGAAGAACGATGGACGCGTTCCGGGCCGTATTCGCTGTACAGAGACTCCGTATGCACGCTTGTTATCAATTGCTCTCTACTGGTCTCGAAAGAACTTGCTCGGTCAGACTCCCGTTCTTCCCTTGACTCTCGCAACTCCATTGGTATCGGGGGAGGAGTCATAGCCAACATCCTGCCCGCCCCGTTTTCATAAACTTCCTGCAACCTAGGTGAAGACATGCTTTTCCGCACAATCTGGGCCGCCGAGGACGTCACCGGAGGTCCCGGTGGCGGCAGAGTTTGTTGTGGAGGGCCTAAATCAGTCTGGGATAGCGAATACAGTGGATTGATGATCCGGCGTGGAGGTGGCGCAAGGGGATTTAGAGGAAGCGGCGTTTCAGCCCTAAGAGGCAAAGAACTCAGTGGCCTGCAGTCCGGAAGGGGTTCAGGAGATGAGAGCTCATGGCCTTGACCACGAAGAGATGATTGACTGCGAACAGATTTCGGCTTTAACAGGGACGTGTCCATAGTGGTTTCCAGAATAATGGGATTGGAAATAATTCGCTTGCCCAACGTACGCGGAGTAGGTGAGGACGTTCCTGACATCGGAGAGGCGGGAGACGTCGGTGAGCTTCCATGTAGATTTATATTATCCAGGGAATGACCGACCGCCGCTTTGAGTAAGGCTTTTCTCCAATCGTCATCTGGATCGAGAGAAGACATTCCAGGGCTCACTGGTGGGGGAAGGCGATCGGCCAATAACGCCGCTCCCACAGAGTCATGTACACCTAGGCCGTGTAGGGCAGACGCTTGAACAGCAAACGGATACTTAGACGAGGGAAGAGGGAGATCCACGGCATCTGTAGGATCAACGACGTCGTCGAAGATTGCTTGATTCCCTCTCTGTGATCCCGGGTCGCGTCTAACCCCACGCGCCTTCATATCTTGCTCGGCCTGCTTTGCCGCACCAACAAGGTCTGACAGCTTCTCTCGCACAACCACGACTCTGCCTTGAGGGTTGCTTCCGTGATGCCTTGAATGCTGAGCATGGGAAGACACCCGTGGTCGAGCATATTGGGAATAACCGGAAGCAGTGGTAGAGTCCGAGGCCGTTCTGAGCGCAGGCGTCAAGATATCGAGTGGCGGGCTGGCACCAACCGGCGTAGTTGGTTTGGATTTTGACTTTCCCACACGAAAAAGGTCTAGGAATGTTGGGGAAGCTGGCTTTCTAGGCGTGCTTGGTAGCGAGGCAAAATCGGAAGCAGAAGGTTTAGAGTGAGCTGGTGGAAGGAAATAGTTATTCTTGACTAGCAGACGAAGACGGTAAGAAACATCGTCTTCATCGTATTCTTGGAGATCGTCCATAACTGGAACATCAACGTTCTCTCCCGTTTCCACTATAGAGCGGGGAGAGGGTGGTGACTCTGTTCCCGATACGGTGGACGTCGAAGGAGGATATAGAGAGGTAGAGGTCCCCGTTTGTTGGGTAAAGTTAGATAGCATGGAGTCTCGCGCATGCACGCTTGCTTCTGGACCAGATCCCACAAACGCCGAGGGATAAGGTGCCGATGCTGGGGGCACATCTGATGTTAATGAAGACTGCGGCAGCGTTCGCGGCTGATCACACTCCATGAGATAAAATTTATGACACATACGAGCGGCCTACGTACCATCGCGGTATCAGGGTATCCTTCGACTGAGTTTCTCGTAGAATCGCAAATCTTCTCGTGGTTTTCTTCAACAACACCAGCCGTATCTGATAGCTGCGCGTCCGTAGAAACAGGCCGATGGGGTGAACGAACTGGACGCGCAGGTGGTCGAGAATCGAAATCGTGTGGACTGCCGAGAATGTCAGATTCAGGCTCTGTCACCATTTGGTTGGCAATAAACGGCATGTCACTATCCTGGGCCCGAGTAAAGGTGGCGTCCGGGTGAGGACTCTGACCCCCTGTGACTGTTCGAGAGCGAGTACGGGTCCTTGGACGACGCGAAAGACTGACGCCACTGGCTATGCTAGAGCTGCTCCCGACAGATCTCAGGGAAGGGGGACGCTGTTGCTCGCTCGTCGCCATGGACAGCGACGACGACATGTCCGTCGTCCTGAAACAGCGTCGACAGAAAGGTGTCAAGGGCGCGATCCTGCTTTTGCCATAAGAGGCAACGACGTACCCTATGCCGAAAGTCCGGCTGGCATGACAGCTGTCCGTTCTTCACCTCACACTACCATCTCAAATTTTTACAAATGTTTCTTGAACAGTGTATTTGCATTATTCTTTGTCTGTAGCAACTTGTGTACCTAATGCTATCCTCAGATTTACCTCAGGCGGCTGGTTGGCTACCGCTATGGCAACTCTTGATATCCGTGACCGCGGTTTTTAACTCGGTACAAAACTTTGTAACGCTCAAACTGACGCGGAAAATATACCCCCAGGCGGCCGGTATGTTCCATGCATCATGCTTGATGGTTTCTAATTAGTTTGTAGTGACCGGATTGCAGGCCCGGACATTTGCTGTCTGGACACTTACCTCTGCTGTTGTGCGGGCGTATGCTGCCTACAATATCAACGAAAAACAGTCCGTCCATGTTTCTCCGTGTTTGTCAAAGATTCAATCCTTTGATCGTACTGTCAGCGTATACGACCTAACACTATTCACCCTATCTCATTGCTTTCGGACATTTTTCCTCCGAGCTCTCATCTTCCGCACTGCGACTATCAACCCAGGTTTAATCAGTCCCGTTGTTGTTTCAAGTAAGAGCGCAGCGACAGCGCTGCCATAGCCCTTCTGATATATTGTTTAGCAACTTCTCTTGTTTGGATGATCTCGCAATACGATTTCTACGTAAAAAGTCTATGAGTGCTGGGTCGAGCCGTTTCTGTAAGTGTTGCCGCAGTCTCTCGTTTACACGCTCCAATACTCAAACACGTACCACGTTGTAGAAATATACTACCGGTTTCCTCACCTACATCTATCTCATTCTATCTCTTCGTTCACAGCTTGCAAGGCGACCGCTCTACGTTTACTGAAAAGAAGCACAGGATAACAACAAAACTATCCTTATATATTGGAATAGGCAGGCTAAATTTTTCCTTGTTGAGTATTCTCATATATGCGCCCGAGAAGATGTCCTTGAATTTTTCGGTGGTGTTAATGTAATTTGGTATCCTTGCAGGAGCCTTTGTTGCTTCTCACTTTATCGACCGGGGAT